>JZKD02S2399934.1:13336-35490 GCA_000966675.3 Picea glauca
TGAATGTGAAAAGGGGCTCTTTAGGGCATAATTAGGTCTTTGACCAGCCCCCCCACGCGGATTGAGCTCGGATTTGGTGTCAAATCGACTTGGGAGCTGATCCATTAGTGGTTGGAAGGCTGACCAGTTTCATAAATGCGTCGTTTAGCAGGCGCGCGGGTTTTTCGCCCAACAGCCGCACATCGTGCGCGCAGGCGCGACTTGTACGATGCTGTTACGCGCGGGCGTGCGCGCCCATGTTCTGTAAAGCGCCTTTGAATTTTTTGATCATTTGTATAGTTTTTTGGCCCTTTCTCAATGCTGAGGATTTAATCCTGTGCCATGAATGACTCCAGTCCTGTGTTGACGATGCGGAGTTCCTGTCGCCCTGTGCGGACAAAATTTCAGTGATAACACAAATTTAGCAATCATTCTAGGGAAATCCAAAACTTCTTGATCCATAGCTTTACAACAAAGGCAACTGGGTCTTCTACCAGTGCATTCCTTAGCAAGATATCCTGGTCTTCTGCAACTGTAACAAAGAGTTAATCCCCTCTTTCTCTTAAATGATCCCCATCCTTCCCTGTATTACGCACTAGGATCATGGTATCTAACCTGCAAAAAATTCTTTCTAGGATCCTGCATCCATTTGTTAGTTTGAACATTCTTTTTATGCATAGGAATAACATATCATTCACTATTCTTATTATATCTACTCATATCAAATCTTCTTTCTTCTAGTTGCACCCTAGTTTTCAGGCTAGGATAAAATTTATCGAACATACCTAGATCCATATTCTTGAAACAAAAATTTCCAGTTTTCTTACTTTTGGCAGAGCATAAAGCTTCCAGATCTAAAACTTTTCACTATTCTTACCTCTATCAGAGCACAAGGTGTTTAGATATTACCTCGTTTCTTTAGATCTACCTCCTTCCTTAGCACACATATTTGCAAGTCAAGTAGAATATCTATGCACATAGCTTTTTTTCTTTTCCTCAGTTCCCAACAATCAAAGTTTCAGTTCAGATCTTCACAGAGAGCTTCTTCTTCCTCAGTTCCCAACAATCACAATTTCAGGTCCTGAAAATGGAACCATTTTATTGCACAAGGGAAGATTGAGGGTTCAATTCTACAACAATGCACCAACAAAACCCTAAATAATGGCCCTTTCAGTAACACTTGCGAAGTAGATAAAGTCTCAACTGAGGTAGAAGCAGGGGTAGTTGGACGACTCCAATGTCTGCAACCTTAGCTAGGACAAAGATCTATGATTGTAACACCTTAATAGAGAACTTAGTTATTACAAGTCATTAATATTCATCTTTAGTTCACAGTGTAGACAAACCCTAACAAAATATCAACATAGTATTCACACAGATCCAATAGATTCAAGCACGACGCATACAAATAGAGATCAAATCTAGAATTCATTCACATTATTCAACACTAAATTATCATATCAGATTCATCTATCATTTAGCATCGCACTAAGCATTGAATCACATAAAAAAAAGAACAACCAAAAACAAAAAGAATTCACAACAAAAGATATACGTGGTTCACCCCAACCCTGGGGCTACATCCACCAACTCTTCGTCTTCTTTATTAGCTTCCTTCAATCTTCTTACATGCACAAAGCCTCAAAATCAACTCTGTAGAGGACAGGAGATCTGCGCACCTTGCTAGATCCTCCTTCCTTGAGTTATAGCACAAATCCTTCCACAGTCTCTTACAATCACTTGCACTTAGCTCTGCAAGCCTCACATAGTATGCACAAAGCAATTAACACTCAACACTTAGCACACTTGCAACAGACTAGTCACTATTCACACTACTTCTTACATCACCTAGACTTCAATTTATACATTACAAAATAGGCCTAAGTATGGGTAATCCCATGGGATGACATCCCCATACCCATTACATAAGCCAAAAACCCAAAAAATCCCTAAAAAGGGGCTGAGATCCTGCGATCTCTGCTTCGTCTTGTGCTCCGCCTTCGAAAACCTATGAAAGTCCCAAAAATAGGTCAAACATGACCAAGGATCCTCAAAACTTGGTCAAGGTCCAACATAGCATTTCATATTCAAGTTGTTGTCGAGAACAAGAACATCTATAGAAGCGTTATTGGTGAGGGCCCCTCGACGTGCGTCATGTTTGTTGCTTGTTGGAAATCCATTAGCTCTCCCCCCCCTCACTGAATCACACAATACACTTAAGGCTTTCAATGGTTCTGATTTTAAGCCCTACGGTGTTCTTCCCTCATTGTCTATTACGTTGGAAGGCGAATCGGTCAACATATAGGTCTAGGTATTTGATGCAACTCTTGACTATAACCTCTTACTTGGACGTAGCTGGATTGATTCCATGCATGCCATCATGTCAGCCCTTTTCTATGTACTATGTTTCCCACATCAAGGAAAAGTTGTTAAAAATGACCAATTGGCATTTTTCAACTCCAATTCATGTACTAGAAATGTGCCATTTATCTCGAAGACACCTCCTGGGTACGAGAATGTTGGTGTGGGTCTCCTGAAATATTCCACTCTAATGGGTACCTTCCCAATACCACCACCCGATGTTCCACCTCCTTTTCTCGCCTCGATCAACATGATTTCCACCTCCGTCCGCAAAACCCCCATGTCTTATGACCTGTGCATAATACCCAATCCTAGTGATTATCTTCTCTATGGTGAAGAAATGCCTTTAAGTCCAGTTGAATCCACTTATCAAGTCATTCAATCGACAACCCCTTCTACTCCCTCTCTTGGTGATTCATCTCCTGATCCGTTCCATGTCATATTTCCTACAGATGAGATGATCATGTCAATTATGTCTATGGAAGAAAACCCATGGGACAATGGACATCATCATTCCATTCTCTTCTTGGAGCAATACACCATAGAGAGTTACCAATGGATTTCGACTCCTTCGACCATTGTTGTCATTTCCTAGGTCCCCGAGTCAACACACGATGTGATTTAGGAAGGGAACCTAAGTAATATTTCACCCACCGTTCCTCTTGAAATATCCATTAAGCCTGGAGTTGTCGAAAATGTTCACATTGGAGCCGCATGTTCTGATGATGAAGTCGTCACTTATAAATCTATTTTTCAATAATTTCGTGACATTTTCTCTTGGAGTTACGAAGAGATGTCGGGTATTGACCCTAATATCGTCATGCATGAAATTAAGACCTACCCAGACGCTAGACCCATTCGGCAGAGAATTCGCTCAGTCCACCCCCGTAAATCCGCCACTATCAAGCTCGAAGTTGAAAAACTTCTTAAAGATGAATTTATCTATCCTGTGGCTTTAACCGATTGGGTATCCAATCTACTTCCGGTCAATTAAAAACAAGGCACGATCCATGTATGTGTCGATTATAGGGATATTAATAAAGCTTGTCCTAAGGAAAATTATCCAACCCCCTTTGTTGACCAGATCGTCGACGATTGCGCCAGAACTGAAATATTCTCTTTAATGGATTGTTTCTCCGGTTATAATCAGATTAATATTTTGCCCGCGTATCAACACACGACCGCTTTCATCTATCCTTGTGGTACCTTTGCCTACCGTAAACTTCCTTTCGGTTTAAAGAATGTTGGAGAAAATTTTCAACGCGCTATGTCTTATGCTTTTCACGATATCAAGCACATAATACAACCATATCTCGATGATCTACCGACCCATTCCATGCGCCACCAAGATCACCCGACCCATATCCGAGCCATTTTCATTCGTTGTTGTTACTATCGTATATGTTTAAATCCACACAAGTGTGTTTTTTGTGTGGAGTCCGACCGACTTCTGGGTTTTATTGTGTCACTCCATGGAATTAGGGTGGACCCTTTGAAGGTTGAGGGTATCCTTAATCTACCTCCTCCTTCTACACTTTGCTAGCTCCAAAGTTTGCAAGGGAAGGAAAACTTTTTGCGTCGATTCATCCCAAATTACATTGAGTTGACGTTAGGATTTACTCGACTATTAAATAAGGGTTACGCGTTCGTATGGGATGAAACTACCAACAAAGCCTTCAAATCTTTGAAAGTTTCCCTAACTCGTACACCCCTACTTTTACCACCCGATTATAGTCGAGACTATTTCCTCTACCTTGCCATTGCGGACTCTACCATTGCCATGGTTTTATTCCAAGAAGATTATTCACACAACGAACATGTAATTTATTATTTCAGTCAGAGTCTCACAACTACTGAAGACAAATACCTACATGTGGAGAAACTGGCCTTGGTAGTTGTTCAAACTATCCAATGTTTCTGTCACTATATCTTATTACATAGAACCACTGTCATTTCCGATTGCAACCCTATGCAACATATCCTTATGCGCCAATTTCTAGGGGTTAAGTACTCCAAATGGATTTTGATTCTCCAGGAATTAGACTTAGAGTTTGAACACGCTAAGTCTAAGAAATCATTGGTTATCGTCGAACTGATATGTGACCTTTTCTCCACTGAGACATAAAACGTGGCAGAGGATTCCTTCCCTGATGAATCCCTTTTTCTGATTAGTTCCGATGATGCTTGGTACAAAGATATTATCATCTATCTCCAGAATCAAACTTTCCAGCCCAAACATTCTAGCATAGACCGTCATCATATACGGTATCAAGCCCACCAATACATAATTCTTGGTGACACTCTTTATTGCCGTGGTGTTGACTCTATTTTCCGACGCTGTCTCACCTATGATGAGGCTGAGAAAGATTTGAATGACTTCCACTCTAGATCATGTGGTGGCCATATGTCTGGGTATGCCACTGCTCAACAGATCTTACGAGAAGGGTACTTCTTGCCTTCTTTTTTTAAATATTGTATTACAACTATCCAGAAGTGTCATGCTTGTCAAACATATAATAATAAAATTCGATCTCATCCCGCTCCTTTACACCCTGTAGTTTCCATTGTTCCTTTCACAAAATGGGGCATTGACTTCATGACATGTAACCCTCACTTGGCCAAGGGGCATGGATACATCATCGTAGCCATGGATTATTTCATTAAATGGGCCAAGGCGATGCCTACATTCGATAACACCGGAAAAACTGCAGCACTTTTCATATTCAATCATATCATCACTCGATTCAAAATCCTGAAAGCTATCGTCACTGATAACGATAGCCATTTTCAAAACTTCATGATGTCTAAGATTACTAAAAATTTGGGTCTTCTCCATGAAAACTCAACCCCCTACTATCCACAGGCCAATGGCCAGGTTGAAGTGATAAACAAAGTTCTTATCACTATGCTTCAATGGATAATAGGAATTCACAAGATAAGTTGGCACACGATGTTATTTTCATTGTTATGGGCCTATCGAACATCCGTAAAGTTTGCCATGGTGTTTACACCTTTCCATTTAGTGTATGGTACCAAAGATGTCTTGCCAATTGAATGTGAGATACCATCTTTGAAGCTAGCCATTGAAATTCTCCCCAACACGTCTACCAAAGAGGAACGTTTATTGTACTTGATGCAATTAGATGAAACCCGTCGTGATGCCACCCTAGTTATTGAAGCTCAGAAAAAGCATGTCAAAGCCCAATATGACAAGCATGTCAAGCCATGTGTTTTCTCTGAAGGTGATCTAGTTCTCCTCTATGAACAAGATTGTGATTTACTAGGCGTCAGAAAATTCGAGTCTATGTGGTAAGGTCCTTATATTTTCAAACGGGTGTTGGAGAAGGGAGATTATGAGTTGGTGGATTATGATGGAATTCCTTTGAGTGAGCCTAGGAATGGGATTTAATTAAATAAGTACTATGCTTAGGCCATATTTATATGAGTTCTTGTATTTTTATTGTACCATACTATTGTGTGCTACTTTTGTGTACTTTTTTGTTATTTGGTTTCAACCTCCAGCTGCTTACCTTGTGTTGTGCTTGGTTTCCAGATGTCTGTGCCTTCACTACCCAACATTGACTTCACTGATGACTCTAGTCATAGTACTCAGAACTTAGCATCTGCTTCTTGGGCAACTATGCACCTACGAACGAGTTAATCAATCTACACAGTGTCTGCCTCGGTCATGCAACTAACAATATCGCAGAATATAGTGCAGTCATCGAATTGTTGACTAACACTATTTCACTTGGAATACGTCACCTTGTTTTATGGTTTGATTTGCAGTTAATGGTACTACAGTTAAGCAATGTCTATGATATCCAAAGCCCTACTTTTTTACGGGTATATCTACGAATTCGCCTCTTGGAACATTACTTCGATTACATTGAATATCAACATATTCCTATATGTCTAAATACATTAACAGATGCATTAGCTAATTATGAGTTAAAAAAAAATTTGAGACACATGTAAATCCAATCATAATTCACATGAAAGTAGGTAAGCTGTTAGAAGCCTCATTTATATATATAACGATAAAAGTGTTTTACAAAAAGGTGTTTTCGTCTGAATACCAAAAATATCAAAATGAGAAGCACTTGGCTTCATATATAAAATAGCATCAAGGATTCTTCTCATGGTAGCACACTACTTCCTGTGCTACCCTATGAAGTAGTCGACTAAGTGAACCAGATACGCCCATAGTATGGCGTTGATAACACCTCAGAATCTCATTGATGGAGATGTCTGGGATATTTGCTGTCAATCCCTCTAGGTTCTTCTCGACCGCCTCATAGTCACCAACATCACATCTTGCTACCCTGACTGCTTCCCGTCATCTATGAATAGGGGATGTACCCGGAGGCCAATGTGTCCCTACATCTGCATTTCCAAAAAGTTTTGATTAGTCATTGGATTGAAAGCATAGAAAACATTTTATATTGCAAAATTCACAAAAACATCATAAAACAAAATGTATTTCTTACCTAGATCTCCCCACTGAAAGACCTGAGATAGAACCAAGTTAGGGTCGCCTCTAAAATCCAACCTGACATATGCATAATTTTCCACCATTAGAATTTGAGGCCTCAACCAGTCAAAAAATAAATCATTATACTTCACGATGGGGCCCGCCACATGCCGGGCCATGAGGCTGCACCACCTCTTCATCCTTGGGTCTCGTGGAGCTAGTATGCCCCACTCTACCTGTAAATGTAAATGAGGGACCCTCTCTAGGAATAAAGACACTAGGATAAACCCGTATTCAAATTGTTTCAGGTCCCCTCTCTTGCATTTTGTCAGTTGTGTCTTCATGCTACGAAGAACTTCTTCGCTCCAGTTAAAAACCCGAGGATCCATGCACTCTACTGCATATTGAAAATATATTTGGAGGGCCATGTGAGGAGATGCAATCCCCACCATACATGCAATGGTAAAAAGAATATTCTGGAGGGGTAAATCCCGAACACCCCTGATGGCAACTTTTCCCTTGCATATCTCTGCCTCGAGATCATAGTATCGGTGGAGATACTCACTCATTGGTAGACCACCACCTCTGCCTCCTATCAAGGTCACATGAGATGCATGACGAGATAATCCCATCAAGAAATAGATATCATCTATATGTAAGGAAATTATGTGGGCACCCACATGAAACACCTGTTGGTCCACATCCCACATGCGGACTAGATACTCCAGTAACCTCAGTTGGGCCCTCATGCCCTAGATTTTAAAGAATTTCATTAAACCACACTGTCAGAGGGAATTTACATTTCCTAGGTTGTTCAAAGAAATGAAATCATCATATTTGTGTTCCCTCTCCCTCCACTCCAAAATTTTGATGATCAAAAACCTATATTGGGACAACAAAATGGAGTTAGCATCCTCATTTGCTGCTTTGAAAAGTTTTTATTGGCTAAACGCATATGAAGAAAATTTGATTTTCGGCTGCTAGAGGTGGAGTATTACACACGGTGTGAGGCTTCCGCAAGTAAACCATGGGCCACCTGTAGAAACCATAGGTTTTCACAGGTCCCGATATATCTCACCTGCGGCGGCCCCAACATGCACCTACCGGACTAAAACACAACTCAAAAATCATTTCAACTCTTACCATGTCGGCCTTCCCTGTGTCAGTTTCAAATCATTTTCATACTTTCATCTACCCTAAATATATTACTTATTTTGCATCATTGATGGGGGATATATCAAGGCCCTCCCATGACGATTCTTCTACTGTTGAATTCAACTCATGATCTGGGAATAAGAATTAGAAATCATTTAGTACCTTAGATCCTGCATGCCTCAATGGAAGTTTTCTTCGCTTTCAACAATGGATTCACATCATTGGTACCTGATCAATAGATTCTATTGAGTGTTTGAATTCAGCTCATTTATTCACATTCAATGGATTGTACTAGGGTACCTTGGGAGTCATTGACATCAATGGTGATTTCCCTCGCACTTGTTAATGGTTTTCATCAGTGACCGGTAATCAAGTGGTTTCTACCATGTTCGACTTCAACACCTGTAATTGCATGGCTAGATTCATACTTATGGAGGAAGGGATTGAAGACCCTGGATCTCATCATTTTGGTCCAGGTTGCAATGGAATATTTATGATTTGTATTGACACATAGATCCACTTTGTATGTCTCATGGCTATGTCCGAATTTGAGTTTTCTAGAGCATAGATCCACAATGTATTCCTAGTGGCTATGTAGAATCTTGGTGACATGGATCCACAATGTATGATTGGTGGCCATGACTGGAATTTATGGTTTAAATCATTTGTATTCTGAGCATGGGAATCCCTACCTTAGAAATGGTATAATATTGCATAGATTCTTGGTTGTTTGCAAGTTCCCTATTGGTGCGCTCCTTGTTTCTGACACACACACACGTTCTACAAAGTATTTTCACTGTCATAAATTCCCACCTCATACTTTGGGGATAATTTTGTTATACATTATTTTGGTCACCCTGGTGATGTGTCTACATGAATTTCATCAACCTCTCAAAAGGATCTTTCCCATGAGAAAAGTAACTGGTTTCCTACTCTACAAGGCTTGTTTTCAGAAGGACGTCGCAGGCTAGTAGTATTGTAGAGTGTGGAAATGTTGATTTCCACATGCTGCTCTAAACTTAGCCTACGGGGTTTCCACAGGCTGTTATATAGACAGGGTGTGGCAGCGTTCTAAAACTGAGAAAAAGGAAGAGGTTCACGAAAGTTCTATAAGGAATATTCTAGAATATGAGGTGGCATCCATGTGGTTGAGATCCTACCCGCCTCTCTGATTTGGTGGGATCGTCTTAATCTCTTTAACCATCTCTCTTTCTCCTATATAATGATGGATTTCTCATTGAAAAGGTTAAGCATTAAGTAAGCAAGAGCAAGTAAGGAATGATTAAGGTTGAATAGGATTTAAATTGTGTGAGACACTCTACATCATATGCTTGAAGGCTTCATCTCAGCTTATGAAGTTATTGTGGATCATCTTCATGCAATCTTGGAGCAAGTGTGTGTGTCAAGAGAAAGGGCCACTGAAAGGGAACTTAGCGACATCAAGGCTGTTTAGTTGTATCTTCCACTTTCTCTTAATATAATATAGTGGCATGTTTCTTTCCCATAAAATCACTCTCATTTTATTACATGATTCCTTGATCATATGTATAAGTCTTCATTGAATACACTATTATTTCTTTCACTTTGGTTGGTTTATGGTTCATTGCAGGATCAATAACACAAGAGCACCGGAGTGAAGTAGGGACAAAAAAAACATAAGGAAGTGATATTCAAAGGTATGTTATGCATCCTTTCTTTGATGATAGATTCAATGATTAGATCTTAGGGAAAGTGTCTTGTCTTGTCTTGTTTCTTTCTAGATCTAGGTGGATCTAGGGAGATCAGTTGATGTTCGCATTTACTGATATATCCAATAACAAAGATTCCCTTCTTGCTTCTAGATCCTATCTCAAATGAAGTGGTATATGATATCTATATGCTTGGACTTGTCATGGAATGTTGGATTCTCCGAATTTGATATAACTATGATTATCACAGTATATCATTGTAGGCTCCAACTCCTTATCAAATAAACATGTAAGAAACTTGTGAAGCCAAATGGCTACACACCTAGCCATACTTTCTACCATATACTATATCTCTTCTCAACTAAGTGCTATAGAAGTTTTCTTCTTGTTGAATCGAGTAATCACTATCGATCCCAAATTGAAGAAACACCCTCAGGTTCTCTTTATGTCTATTTCACTTTCTACCCAATCTAAGTTTATATATCCCTATAAATCTAATCCATCTCCTCCAAGATATATCAATCTATACTCCACTAGACCTCTTAAGTGCCTGAGCACATGTTTTTTTTCTACCCATTCCAGTTGCCTTTGCTCAACCATGAACTGACTGAAGGTGTTCACAAAAAGAAAATTATGTGTCTTAGTGTTTACCAAATACATCAAGGACCCTATTACCTGTCTATATATCCTTGAATCCACCAACTCTAAATCTGAATTCACCACCTTATTTAGATTGGTAATCATATGTGTAGTCATCAGTTTAAAGTACTCCATATTTAATCTCCTAAATATATCTACTACATACTTCTCTTGTCTAATGAATATCTCTCTCGATACCTTCCATACCTCTAAACCCAAAAACTAATGCATCAAAACAATTTCCTTCATCTCTAAATCACTCACTAAATCTTCTTTGCACATTGCAATAATATCCTCTACAACTGTGAGAAATAAATCATCAACATACATAACCAAGATGAGTGGATCCGACCCAACAAGTATGAACTACAAGTCAGGATCTTCCTCAGTCTTGGTAAAAACGATACTCTTCAAGTATATATCGATCGTAGAATACCATGCACTGGGTGCCTGTTTGATTTCATACAAAGATTTCTTAAGCCTACACACATGAGACTGCCTCCCATGTACCTCAAATACTTGAGGTAGCTCTATGTATATATCTTCCTCAATGATCCCGTTGAGAAAAGTTATTTTTGCATACATATTATGTATCCTCCACCTCATAACTAAAGGAATAGAAATAACAACTCGAATAGAAGAATACCTGGTGACTGGAGAAAATGTCTCCTCGTAGTCCACTCCCTTTTTCTGGGAGAACCCTCTTGCCACAAACCTCACTTTGAACTTCTAGATGCTACCATATACATCATGTTTGATCTTGTAGAGCCATATGGAACTCACAATTGAATTCCCCTATGGTATTGGCACTATGTCCCAAATATAATTCCTCATAATAATGTTGTACTCTTCTACCATGGTATCCTGACATAGCTTTTGTCTTTTGCTTCCTTAAAAATGAAAGGATCAACATAAATGATTTTACTCATAATCACCATATGGTTAAAAAACTTCTTCGAAGGTCTTCTCTCTCTGATCACACTCCTAGGAGCCTCACCATCATCCATAAATGTCTTTAATAGCCACCGGGGTATCCTAATAGGACTAGAAGGGGATAAATCCTCCTCCCCACTTGAATTTTGAACTGTTGACTACTGCTCATCCTTTGGAGCATGCTTCCCCTTGTCCTATGTCACTAGTGATGAGTTATGAGATATGCTAGATGTCAAGTTCTTCTATAACTTAACATCTCTTATCACAATTGTATTCCTCTACATTGGAATGAATATCTTGTAATTCTTTTAGGTCTCACTGTACCCAAAAAATATACCCTTATGTCCTGAAGGATCCATCTTCATCCTCTTCTCCATAGGCACATGGATGTATACTGGAAAACCAAAGATCCTTAAATGACCAATCTATGTCTTAACTCATGAGAATTCCTCCTTTGGAGTCTCGTCCCCCAATATCCCGTGAGGAATCCTGTTATGAAAATATATAATTGTGTTACATGCCTCTACCGACAAAAACATTGGCAAATCTTGGTCATGTAGCATAGCCTTGGAATAATCGATGATGGACCAATTCCTTCTCTCTGCAACCCCATTCTGTTGAGGGTTTTATGAGATTGTCATATCCCTCTTGATCCCTTCCTTACATAAATTGAAGTCATCAAAGGTGTACTCTCCCCTGTTATTCGACCTTAATACCTTGATATTATTACATGTCTGGTTCTCTACCTGAGATCTAAACTCTTAAAACTGACTGAAGGCCTCATCCTTGGTATTTATAAACAAGATCAAGTTTTCCCTGGAAAAATAATTAATAAACATCACATAATATGATGATCCATGTAATGGTGTTATTGATATCGACCCACTCACATACGAATGGATAATATCCAATATCCCATTGGACCTATTCTCTATGTTGGGTATGTGTTATATTCTTTGCATGAGTACAAAAACAATTTTCTGCCTCCAGAAACGTGACACCTACCTCAAGAAACGTGTCATGTATTTAGGTGGTTTTTCGGCACATGGTTTTTGCCGATGGTTTTCTATTTTTGGTTAAGGAATTAGGGTTTTGTACTAATCCAGGTCATTGGGTTAGGGTTTTGGATGTCGCTGGCTACTATATGTATATTTTATTGTAAACAATGTAACACTATGAATGAATATAGAATATGTTGGCTTTCCCGATTTGGGTTTCCAGGGGAAAAATCTCTATGTAATGTTTGTATTTGCCATTGTATATTTTCTGTTCTTTTCTAAATATCTATTGGCAGTAGATATTGTACAAGGTTAGGATTTACACATGGTATCATAGCTTTATTGGCTTCAGGGGGACGCCTTTGTGGTCAAGGGTTTGGCTCGGGACTATGATAAGCCTTGTTACAATGGGAGATCTGCGGTATTGTTTTTCAGGTGCAAAGAAATGGCAAGCAATTCGAAGATGGAGATCGAGAAGTTTAATGGGAAAATCTTTGAGCCATGGAAGCTCAAGATGGAAGATATTTTGGTGGATAGAGATTAGTGGATCATGGTAGATCCAGGTACTGCACCTATAGGAATTTCTGCAAATGACTGGAAAAATATGGATAGGAATGCAAAGAGCACAATCTGACTGTGTCTCTCCGATTCAGTATTACTGAATGTGTCAGAGGAATCTACAACCAAGGATTTATGGGAAAAGTTGGGGAAGTTGTATCAGTCTAAGCCCCTAGTAAATAAACTATTCCTGAGAAAGAAGTTGTATAACTTGAGGACGAGAGATGGAGACTCGGTGGCAGAGCATTTGAACGCCTTCAATATTGTGGTAAGTCAGTTAGTATCTGTTGAGATTAAAATTTCAGATGAAGATAAATGTATCAATTTGTTGTGTTCTTTACTAGACTTGTGGGATAGTCTGGTTGTGGCCATAGGTAGTAATACAACTTCTTTGAAGTTTGAATAAGTTGTCTCATTCTTGTTGTCAGAGGAGATGAGACGAAATAATATGGAAGCACATAGCACAAACACATTATTTGTAAGAGGACATTCCCAGGAAAGAAATAGATCTAATTTCTCAAGTGGGAGATCTAAGTTTAAGGGTATATCTAAATCTTCTGGAATGTTTGTAAGGGTATGTTGGAGGTTTGGAAAAGAAGGGCACTACAACAAGCAATGTAGATCCAAAGTTGAGAAAAAGAAGGGATCTGAAGAATCTTCTTCTATAGAAGAAAGGACCTCCAAGGAAGAAGGAGGGGATGTGTACTTGGCCTATTCAAGCACACATGCAGATCATGAGGCATGGTTGATTGATTCTGGTGCATCCTTTCATATGACTCCCCATAGGGAGTGGTTCTGCAAATATGAAAAGTATGATGGAGGTAATGTTTTCTTAGGTAA
This sequence comes from Picea glauca, assembly GCA_000966675.3. Lineage (NCBI taxonomy): Eukaryota > Viridiplantae > Streptophyta > Pinopsida > Pinales > Pinaceae > Picea > Picea glauca. The sequence goes on from JZKD02S2399934.1 coordinate 26,962, forward strand.
TGATTCGACAACCAGAATCATAGGAAGAGGAAGGGTCAAGTTGAGGCTCATAGATGGAAGGACTAGAACACTGCCTGGTGTTTTGCACATCCCAGGTATGGCCAAAAATTTGATTTATGTAAGCAAAATGGAAGATGCAGGGGTAAAAACAATTTTTGAATAGGGAACTTGCAGGATGGTTCGAGGAGAAATGGTGTTGATGAAGGGAGTTCATTTTGGAACTCTGTATAAGCTGCTAGGAAGCACTATTAGTGATGGGTGTAATAGCTCCATTGTTCCTAATATTGGAGTTGAAGAAGAAAGAACTGCTACAGCCTCTGGAGAAAAGGTTATGTTGTGGCCTCAAAGACTGGGAAATATCCGAGAAAAGGGTCTTCGACTACTACACAATAAAGGTATGGTTGAAGGTATGTCTAACTGATCTTTGGATTTTGATTTATGTGAACATTTTCCATATGGGAACCAGAATCGGGTAAGATTCCCCTCTGGTGCAACGAGGGCAGAAGGAATTTTACAAATAGTTCACAGTGATGTTTTTGGACCTGTGTCGGTCCCATTATTGGGAAAATCTGTGTACTATGTCTCATTTATAGATGAATTCTCGAGGAAAACTTGGATATATTTCCTTAGGAAGAAGTCTGAAGTCTTTAATAGGTTTAAAGAGTTTAAGGCTCTTGTTGAGATTCAAATAGAGAAAAGAATTAAGGTGTTGAGGACAGATAATGGCAGAGAGTTCTGCAGGAATGAATTTGAAGAATTCTATAAGAAGTGCGGTATAGCAAGGAAGAATACTACTCCATATAAACCTCAATAGAATAGAGTTTGATTTAAAGGATGATGAATCAGACTCTACATAAGAACATGAATAATAAGAAGAAGATCCTCATACTCAAGTATTGAGGAGATCAGATCAAGAAAGAAGGCTACCGGAAAGGTATAGTCCATTTGATTTTCATTCAAAATTTTCTTTGTCTATTACTGATGATGATCCTAGAAATGTGAGGGAGGCAGTGGATTCAAAGGATGGAAATCTATGGAAAATGGCCATGGAGGAAGAAATGGAATCTTTGGATAAGAATGAGGCTTGGGATCTAGTGGAGTTGCCAACTATAAGAAAGCCCATTGGCAGCAAATGAGTATTTAAAAATAAGTTGAATGAAGAAGGAAACGTGGAGAAATACAAAGGTCGGTTAGTAGAAAAGGGTTACTCCCAGGTTGAGGGAATTGATTTTGGTGAGATTTTTTCTCCTGTTTCCAAGTTAACCTCTATAAGATTTCTGTTATCTGTTTCTGCTGCATTTGATTTTGAAGTAGAACATATGGATGTGAAGACAACATTCCTGCATGGGGATCTGGAAGATGAAATCTTTATGAAGCAACCAGAAGGTTATGCTGTGAAAGGAAAGAAGGAGTTGGTATGCAAGTTGAAAAAGTCCCTGTATGGTTTAAAACAATCACCAAGGATGTGGTATAAAAAAATTGATACTTATATGTTGGGACTTGGCTTCACAAGAAACAAAGAGGATCATTGTGTGTATTCTAAATTAATTGGTGATCATTTGATTTATTTGGTCTTGTATGTGTATGACATGTTGCTGATAGGAAACAACAAGGAGATTATCCAAGATGTGAAAAATCAATTGTCCTCTAAATTCGACATGAAGGATCTTGGTGCTTCGAATTTCATTTTGGGCATGGAAGTTAAAAGATATAAAAAAAAGAGGGAACTCTGGTTAAATCAGAGAAAATATGTCGAGACAATATTGTAGAGGTTTAATATGCAGGAATGTAAACTGGTCAAGATTCCTATTCCTATTGGTGTAAAGTTATATGTGGATCAGTGTCCCAAGACACATGAAGAAGAGGAGGACATGTCTCATGTTCCATATGTGAGTGCAGTTGGCAGTTTGATGTATGCAATGGTCTATACTAGACCAGACATTGCACATGCAGTGGGACTTTTGAGCAGGTACATGTCAAAACCAGGGAAGGAGCATTGGACAATAGTAAAAAGGGTTTTTAGGTATTTGTGTGGCACTTCTAGCTATAGATTGTGCTATGAAGGAAGACCGAGATTGGACATAGTGGTCGATATACATGGCTTTGTGGATGCAGACTAGGCTGGAGATTTGGATCGTAGGAGATCTACAAGTGGGTATGTGTTTAACTTGTTTGGAGGAGCAATAAGTTGGATGAGCAAAAGACAGGCTATAGTGGCACTTTCAACTACAAAATCTGAATACATGACAACCACTCATGCAAGTAAGGAAGCAATATGGTTACAAAGATTGTGTTCAGGTATTGGGTTGGTACAACAAGATGTAAGGATAGAGTGTGACAATCAGAGTGCAATTTTTCTGGCGAAGAACCCTGCTTAACATTCAAAGAAAAAGCACATTGATGCTCAATATCACTTTGTGAGAGACATGATTGAAGAAAAGAAAGTATCATTGATGAAGGTGGACACTTTGAAGAATATTGTAGACTCATTAACAAAATCTGTGAGCACTGAGAAGTTCTCTTGGTATAGAGGATCCATGGTCATTGCTTCCCTAGATTTTTTATTATGTAACCCTGTAACCCCCTGTATGCAAAGAAAACAACAAGTGGGAGAATGTTGGGTATGTGTTATATTCTTTGCACGAGTAGTAGTGTCATGTATTTAGGTGGTTTTTCGGCACATGGTTTTTGTCGCTGGTTTTCTATTTCTAGTTAAGGAATTAGGGTTTTGGACTAATCCAGGTCATTGGGTTAGGTTTTTGGATGCCACTAGATCCTATATGTATATTGTATTGTAAACAATGTAACACTATGAATGAATATAGAATATGTTGGTTTTCCCGGTTTGGGTTTCCAGGGGAAAAATATCTGTGTAATGTTTGTATTTTCCATTGTATATTTTCTGTTCTTTTTTGAATATCTATTGGCAGTAGATATTGTACAAGGTTAGGATTTACTCTCTTCACTAGGAAAATCATCCTTCACATTCTTTCCAAGTGCACACACTTTTCAAACTCCCTGTTGCTCAATTATTAACTCTAGAGGACCTATCACAATCCCACTCATAATAACAAATTTCTTATAGTGTAGGTGACCCACCCTCCTATGCCATAATCCACATAGGTTGTCATGTTTGTGTACCAAAGCATGAATGTGATTTCCCTACAACATGTACAAAGTTCCTTCTCTAACACCAACAACCACTATGTTGTCTAGGATAGATTTCTTTGGACGTATGAGTAATTTACCTCTATGAAAAGTAATGAAAAAACTCATGTCCTCCATAGCTGAGACTGAAAGAAAATTCTTCTTCAAACCCGGTATGTAAAGCACATCATGGGCATCCAAAGAACCCCATGGATTGAGCTGGAACAAAACTATTCCTTCTCGCTTCACTGCATACCTAGCATCATCACCAAGATCCACATGAACATTTGAATCACTCTTCGTCATAATACTAAATATCTCTCATGCTTCTACCTTTTGACGAGATGCACCATTTTCCAAGAACCATGGAATCCTCACAGTTGTGTTGGTAGAAAGGAAGAAAACCAATGAGTAATCCTTATCAGACTTCATTGAAAACTCATCAAACTATGTCTCTTCTTATATTGTTGTATTTTTCTTTCCATTACCCTTATTCTTGTTCTCCGAACACTTAGAGGCATAATCTCCATTCTTATGAAATGAGAAACCCTTTATTTTACTCAAGTCCTTCTTTCCTGATTATGATGAACCTCAATCACTGTTACCCTTCTTTCTAGAACTCTTTCTTTTTCCCTTCCTTGTATTATATATAAGAGCCAAGTTCCATTCACTACCTCCCTACATGCTACTCTTAGAATCCTTTTGATTCTCTTCCAAGATGTAATCATCCCAAAGTCTTTGCCAATTTGGGAAATGTTCTTGAGTGCAGAGTCCCTTGACAAATGGTTCCCATGACTTGGGAAGACCATTCAATGCCACATTCATGATCTCTTCATCCTATATTTTCTCCACTATGGCTGCAAGATGATCATGCACTTGTGTTATCTTGATGAGATAGTTGGTAACATTATCATATCTAGACATCTTGATCGATCTGAGTTTATTCCTTAAGACCATGTTGTTATTCATGTTTGTTCTTTGGAATAACCCTACCAAGTCATCAAACATATATTTGGGCATCTTATCCTTGGATAAGTGAGGAATTAGATGATCCTTCACTGAATAGATGACCCTCTATGATTTGATCCACTTCTTTTTGTGAGATTCCAAATCTATTGGATCTGTTAGTGGAGTAACAACTTTGTCCAATAACTACCAAAGGTCATACTCCTTAAATACCAAAGTTACTCTTGATTTCTAAGAGAGGAAATTGGATTCTCCATCCAAGATGTGTTCAACTATTAATGGTGTTTCTACCATCCTTAAGACCTAATAACCTTCCTTGGAAATAACCTGCTACTAAAAAATGCCCATGTACTAACCCATACAGACTTATACACGACTCTCACCACTAGATCCTACATATGTATGGGGTTGTGATCACTGGAACTTGTGCATTTATGTGATTGTGACCACTACGACCTGCATGTACATGATTGTGCTCAAAGCCTCCCACGTATGTATGTGATTGTGCTTTCCATGACCCACGTACAAATATATACTCCTGCAAAAACAAGTCTTACCTCTGTACAACTATTTCCCATAAATCCTTCCTTCAATTTCGTCTTGTTGGTTATGGATATGACATCGTGTACTAGGTTTCCTCCCTCAGAGCACTTTCTCTCATACCATGTTGAAAATTTCTCCTACACAACACCCGACCATTAATTCCAAATAAAACACTTATTGAATTAAAGAGCAACTGAGTAATAAACTAAACATGCAGTGGAATCGTAAACAAGAAAACCAAATCAAGCACACATAACACCAATATTTTTGGGTATACACCCATGGAAAAATCACACAGGGAAAAACAATGTTGAGAATGATTTTATTATGCTAAAATCAAGGATTCCATAATAGGGATGATGACCCATTGAGGGAAATACGACTGCATACAAACCTGACAAATTATGATCTCTTGTACAACCTAGAACTGCATGCTTTTCGAGGTGTATGTGAGTTTCCTTTAAAAAAATCGTGTATGTATGTGACTTTCTCCACTGTGACCCACATACATGTATGAAAATTTTGTACGAAAATCTCTGTATGAAACGATACTCTCATCTGGATTGCTCTAACTGAAACCCACCTACATTGCCTCTATTTACCCTTCTCCTTAACTTGATCTCTACATGGAATTCCTTCTCCACCTATCCAAGATATTGAATCACAATCCTTCGTGATTCAATACTCTCGAAATAAAAGGTCCTTCTATACTCTCAAGAATATCAAGTGTCTTGCTCCTTCACCATAGCCTTGCTTTTATAATCGTGACTTATAATCTATTTCGAATCTCTAAAGTGATTGATTGTTGAGATTACTTATCACACCCACTAGAGATTTAGAAGAATGCTACTTACTTTTAACACTTCCCTTAAATAAATTAGTCAACTAATTCATAATTAATTAAAAAAGCAATTTAATTTAATAATTTCTTTAATTAAAGTAAATCCAAGAGTAGAAGGATTTGGATGATTTCCACACGTCTATACACATAGACCTGTGCGAAAATAATTCTCCGATGCTATCTCTAGCATCAACACCCCCCTCAACAATTCATGAAAACTTTTCTTTGATGAACCAACACAACAAAATACACTCCATAATTACCAAGAGTAAACGATTATGCCAATAGATTCCACCCACACTCATCACCAAATTCCTTATCCTCTGTTTGGGTTTGCATACTCTACGATGAAATATTCTAGTGATCAACTGACTCCACCTCCCACTCTCATGATGAAGCATTAACAAACTTGTACCAACCTTATTTCTCATTAAAAGGTGAGCATGCTCGATGGGAAATATGTCCACTTCCCTCCCAACCTTTTATTTGAACTATATCACATGATCAACCACTCTATATGAGGGACTGACATCCACTATTTTAATCGTCATACATTATTCATGTAGCTCCACTTGGTCTAGAGAGAGCCATGCAGAGGAGAGGTTTTTCCCTAGTGAAGAGACCCTCCAATTAGCTAAACAATCAAATAACCGATTCACTTTTCTGTGAACATGAGAAGTGTGGATCGTTTAGAGTTGACCAAGAATATCATCTGTCTGAGCTAGGCATAAAGCTAGTCTCCAATTGGCTGAGATTTTTTTATATGCAAGCTAGATAAGAGATTGGTGAGGGATAGGATAATAATGACAGAGTCTCCTTCTACTATTTATTTATGGTATTGTATGTGTACTGATAAAAAGAGACCCTTGATTAGGCTATCTAGCTTTGTTGCATTGTTTGTTCTCCTTCCTAGATAGAAAGCATAAACAAACAAAATGTCACCCTTACCATCTATGAATACCCCCCTTTCCCATACAATCAATGTGTTTCCTTTAGTGGGCCCATTAAATTTTATCTTTATAAATGTTGATGGGGTATTTTCCCATTTGTCAAGGAAGGATTTTCTTTCCAGGATGGGTTGGTGCTAGACCTTGGTTCCACATTGAATTGCCAAGCCAAAAATATAGCCTTCTCTCTTCCCGACACCACTGTTTCTTCATTCAAATAGGGATTGTATTGAATGGATTCATGATTGTTGTATGTATGCTTCTTTAGATGTCTTCCCCTTTATGTTTCTTTTGTTTAAAAAACTATATATTCCTTTCCTCCCAAATAAACCAAAGAAGGTGGTTAGGGAATATTTGTTAGGCCTCCTTCAAAATGATGTTTGAAAAGGGTCTTTTCTACCAATTCTCTATGGTAATTTTTATGTTAGTTCTATTTATGTTCGATATTATGAAGGTGGAGGACCAATACCATAGTTGGTTGGCCTCAATGAAGTTGTTAAAAAGGTGCTATGTTGTTTCCTTCTACTGTCGACACATGTAGAAGATTGATGATCCTTCAAATCCCCTACTAATAAGGAAATCTCATGTGGGAGTCTTCCTCCATGATAACATTTAGAGGAAGGAGGATACCTTTGTCCATATTTATGTGCTCCAAAATCTTTTCCAGATGATGTTTAAGGGAACGAATGTGTGGTTATATGCTCTCTCATAGGATCCCTTTAAGATGAAATTTCCACTACCTTGAGTCCCCAGTAGAATTGTGTGTTGACCCTCTCTATAATTTATTTTCCTATTTCTCATACATGATTCCAAGAGGATTATGACCTCAGAAGGGAGTCGAGAGGGCCAAGAGTCTTTTGGGACCCACTTTTTGATTTCTAGTGTTGGCATGTTTTATAGGCAACGTATGCATGTCATTGATGGCAAGTACAGTAGCGATGATGGCTTGAGTATAGGTACAATGTGCCAGGCGGGCACCAAAAGTATTTTGGGGAGACGCAGCAGAGAAAGCTCATGAATACCAAAAGAGATAGTGCAGAGGTGCACGCAGAGTGCAATAGTGTTCTTGTTCATTTGATGGAAAAATTTCAGGCGAGGAAGATCAACAACGATGATGGCATGGAAAGATCAGAAGCGTAAACTCCATTTTGGAGTTTCGGATACCGGGAGTTGGAGGAGTCAAGATTCGAGACTCTTCATCACAGGAGTCCCGAAGTTACAAAATGCAAAACGATGAAATCCTGAAATAGGAAAATCAATAAAGACTCCATTTCAGATTTTTGCAGACCGGGAAATGAAAGATTTCAAATACTAGGAGTTGGAGGAGTCAAGATTCGAGACTCTTCGTAATAGAAATGTCGAAATGCCGCAATGTGAAACGCCGAAATACCAGACCATTGATCTAACTCCATTTCAGAGTTTCAGATATCGGGAGTTGGAAGTGTCGAAACACTTCATCATAGAAATGTTGAAATGTTGCAATGAGAAATGCCGAAATACCAGATTATTGATCTGACTCCATTTCATAGTTCTAGATATTGGGAGTTGGAAGTGTCAAAACACTTCATCATAGAAATGCCGAAATGCTGAAATGTGAAACGCCAAAATACTGGACAATTGATCTGAATCCATTTCTGAGTTTTGGATACTGGGAGTTGGAGTGTCAAAACACTTCACCATAGGAATGCCAAAATGTCGAAATGCCGAAATGCGAAAAACACCTTTTGGTGCAAGTTTCGGATATCAGGAGTTGGAGTGTCGAGATACTTCTCCACAGGAATGACGAAATGTAGGAATGCTGAAATGAAAAATCACCAAAGCACTTTATGGATAAATGCTTGGTCACAACTATGGGCATGTGAAGGAAGGAGCTTGCAATTTGCAAGACTCCATTTTTTGATCGGGAGTTGGAAGAGTCAGAGTGACTCGCTGTTAAGAACCAAACATCAATATAGCATAGAAAAACCTCGGGAAAAGTACTCAACGCCTTGAAAAAGAGATAATTTCAGATAATAAGCCTCTTCGAGGGGGCAAACTCCTTTTACCCCACTTAAATGTTCAAGTACAAGATGATTCAAAATGAAA
>JZKD02S2399934.1:42677-75324 GCA_000966675.3 Picea glauca
AGCTATCATAATATTTCTTGCCTATGCTTGTCATAAAAGGTTTAAAGTCTATCAAATGGATGTCAAGTCAGCTTTTCTAAATGGAGATTTAAATGAAGAAGTCTATATGGAACAATCAGAAGGTTTCAAACTGTCTGATAACCCTGACTTAGTATGGAAGCTGAATAAAGATTTATATGGGTTAAAACAAGCCCCTCGTGCCCGGTATCACAGACTGGATACGTATATCAAAGACAAAGGGTTCAAGAGAGGTACAATTGACAACAATCTATATATCAAAATAGAGGATAATGATTTTCTCATCGTGTTGGTCTATGTAGATGACATCATCTTTGGATGTAATAAGGATTCATTGGTACAATGGTTTGCTTCTGCCATGGAGTCTTGTTGACGGGCGAAATTGACCGCTCGTCAACTGGAGGAGTGAATCCAGTCCGGGGTTGTCTAAATAACCCAAGCTGTTTGGATTAATCCACTCCGATGGGTTTAGCGGCTCCGTTGGCCGATCTAAGTCCTAGGAAAGTAAAAAAAAACTAAACTAAAGAAACTAACTAAGTGAAATACAGTTCCTGCAAACTATATACAAATCTAATCTATATTTACAGTTTTACTAACTAATATTAATAAAATAGTAATCCTACCTATTAAATGTACAGTGTATTGATATATTTAAATCTCTATCATATGTACAGTATTCACAAGATGCAAATTTTAATCGAAATCTGCAAAATCATATATGAATTGACTTATGACAGTAGAGCTCGTGTTTTTTGATTTTTTATAACTTTATAAACAGAAAATGAGATGGCAGCTACCTAGTTGATAAATAAAAATAACAATCTGCACTGTGTATCTAAACTACAGAAATGAGCAGTGAAACATGTTTAGTTTATAGGAAATTTATATATTAATTAAACTAACTAAATAGCATTAACAGACTGACCTGTAATAGCGTTTCCTGTTTGTCCTGTGCACAGTATTCGATTTCGCTGTTTGATGGGGCCAACCCACACCAGATTTTCCAAATGCTTCTTGTAAACAGGAAGCAGTGACGCTTGAATACTAATGGCAGAACAAGAAAGACATATAGAAACAAAAATTTATAATTTAACAAATGATCATATTAATATAAATCTGAGTATGAAAATTTGTGTATTACTATTCATTGAATGAAGAAGATCAACCTTCTAATCATCAAATGTGAACAAATTAATTGCTGTATATAAAATGAGAAGCATAAAACATGGACGCTATATAAATCATATCATATCAACCTGTAACAAATTATGATATCTAAAGTAGTCAAAAATTTGATTACAAATTGAAATGAACAAAAACTTGAACAAAAATATGATATGTTGAAGCTAAAGCCGTGCAAATATCCACTTTCATTCAAGTTTGAATAATAAAAAATCCACAGTTTCTGCTCCCAAGCAACGATGATCCTTGTTTACAAAAATAATACATATATAAAGGCCACACGATCAAAACATTCCTTGTGGAAATTATCAAAGCTGTTGCAAAAATTATGGGAATACAATCTCCCAAATTCCTATTTCTATCTAAAACTAACAGCCTAATCCAAAACTATGTTAAAAAAACATGTTCAAAGATGACACAGTCGATCCAATCTCCTTTAAAATTCGTGTGTACCTATCAATGCACAAGAATACATGATTTTCAGATTGTATTTTAGTTGTAAAATCAAAACAATTCAAATTTCATAACTAGCTACGGAATCTCATGATTCTGTAGATAGTTATTATTATCAACAGAATCGTGTTTTATTCATTCAATCAAAACAGAAATGGATGGGATTTGAGCCAACAAATCCTATATGATAATTCAACACAAACAAAATCATTTTAAAATCACTATTAAAATACCATACCTCAGATTCAGGGATTCGTTTTAATCAAGCTATTTTAGAATTGATAATGGCAATATCCGCCTCCACGTTTTTAAAGACAACAGAGCCTGTGGATGTATAACTTGCTGACAGACTGCTTGAAAATCCTTTGGATTGATCAAGGGTTCATAGAAGGTTGAGGCATAAGGCTGGACAGGTGAGAGGGGTTCTAAGGCATAGGCCTAGAGAAGTAACAAATGTTTCAACACTTGCAACCAAATCAAAACGCACCTTTCAGCCACAGAGAAAATATGAGATTTGACCCCTAAAAGACGAGCTATATCTCTGTAATAACCCAATTTCTGAGGAAACCACTCACTTTGAAGGTAGAAGGGCTCATTTCGATTCTGGGTTTTCAAGGGTTTGATCTACTTCAAAACCGTTAGCTCAAAATCGCTCACACAAAAACGTGTCTCTGGGAGGAAATTACGGGGTTAGCATAAGAAGTCTTCTCTAGCATTATCAAACAATAAAAAAGTCTGGACACCATTGGATTCAATCCTCACTACAGGAGCCATGGCTAACAGGGTATTCGGCGATAGGGTTTGACATAAAAGAAACATAGCCATTTTCCCTGAGCTTCCCCAACACAATGCAAAGGCAACAAGGGCGGAGCGTTAATGATATGCATGCGAGGATAGTGGTGTAGTTCAAGGCTATGCAAACAAATCATATCTGGCTTTACTTGGAATGACACCTCAGTACATAAAAATCATAACCATTGAAAACCATGATATACATATCCAAAAATTGATCCGAATGTTAAATAAACAATGGCATTTGCACGATTTAAAAGAAACACCAATATGTCGAATAAACCAATGCATCAACGAATTTGTAAATCGAAACCTAATTAACAATAGTCAAATGCAAAGTGAGTGGTGGTTTGGTACATATGAAATCAAGGCATGTTTGAGACCAAGGAGTGGTAACCAGGTTCAAGTAGGTTCATGATAAACCAAATGATCATTAATCCTTCGACGTAATCAACATGAATTCTAGCTGTGGGTTTTCATGCTTGCAGTCATGAAAACGAAAATGAGAAGCAGGCATGCAAAAAGTGAAGAATGATGATGTCATTTGAACAGTTGTGACGATTGATAAAGGTTTTAAAAACCTTGTGTGGGCAACTTGTAAGAAATATAGAGATTAATATGGCTGCCAACAATGGCGACACACTGGTAGAAGCAGTTATCTCTGCCAAACAAACAAGTCCAGATTGAGAAAAACTCCAACTCGAAAAGAACCAGAAAACTATTTGAACATCATTATCAATCATAAAAAATCCCAGTTTCAGATTGCTTGTTATTTTAAAAGATGAAGACCGATGACAATCTTAACAAAAGAGAGTCATGATATTAAGGTTAAAATCTCCAATATTGTTGATAGAGCCACTGCTGCCAGCAGGCGTCCATAGCCTCAACACGGATGCCATTTAACCCACTCCAATATCTGTATCCTGCCAAGAAGTTCTAGATCAGAACGAAGGACATTTAAGGTCAAAAGATTCCATATCTGAGAATTTTCATCTACCTGACATTGCTTCCCTGCCAGTGGGCCTGTTCAGTACCTCGACAAAGTTATCTTGGCGTCATGCATGCATTTACCCACTGCCAGCAGACCTATTCAGTATCCCAGCGGGTTTACAAGCACTTCCCACAACTCTCTGAATATTTATTTAGTTTTAAAGATATTTAATCGAGCAGGGTGACGCTGAAAATCCTGATGTTTTGGACATATTTTAATAAATTACAGACCTTGAGTGAATTTTTTAACTGTCCTTCATTAAGATCTAGAGACAGTTTGTTATAAACCGACCTTTGAAGGCAGGGAGACATCTTTTGAGTTGTTCTCTTAACAAACAGGGACAACGTAAGAAGAATTTTTTTATGGATGATCATGAAAAGCTTTAGTTACAGATTGAAATCAAAAAAATGCTTTTCGAACAACAAGCTTTCTTTAACATGGCTGCGAACTTCAGAAAAATATCATAATTGATGTTTTAACAATCTTCAGTAGTCATTTCAGAGGAGAATTTTTTTTGTTTTCTTTGTCTGAGCTAGCCCATGATGCAGGCATGTGTGTTTCAAAAAGAAAGACTGATAAGCATAAATGAAAACAAAACACACCAGCGAAGAAAAATTTGAAAGCAAAAAAAAAAATGTACAGAAGGTGCATCTGAAAACCTCATGCAACAAATCCCTTGGGAGACTGAAAAAAAGTAGGAAAATCATGTTTTGATGGGAAAGCAGTCTTGCTCATGGTACCTTGGGTCAGGGTTGATTTAGATTTATTTATCTCTTTACTTTCCATTTAATATTTTCATGACGATACTGCGTTTTTTTTTGAAAATAAATATTCAACTAAAAGCAATGAGAAAAAGATCAAGCAGACTTCCCTGATAACATTCGTATTATGATTCTCGTGGTGCGCCCACTTGCGTTCGTGACTGCATTATTACAAAGAGAAATAGTGAGAAAGAAAACTGAAAGAAAACCTATTCCTAAACCTACCCTAACTATTAAACAAATTAGAATACTACGTGAAGTCATGTTTCCAATGTAGCCATCGTAGTAACTCTAATCCTGCAATGGAAACAAGATCAAGCATTACTAATAAGAATGGTAACAGAAACATATGACACTTACCTTCATAATAATCATCTAAAAACAAGGTAAGCATGATCTTACCATTTCCTTGGATATTCTTGTTGTACGAATCCTCCAGCCATTGCACAATCTTGTTGTGATAAGGGTCATAATGGCATGGACGAGTGTAAGTAGGTTTGAAAAACTTGTCAGGATTACGAGGAAATGAAATAACCATCAGCCAAGGCTGAAATGCCCCATCCTCCTGACAGTTCTCTAAGTGTTCATTAATTTCTTCACATGGAGGATCTAAAAGAAATATGTCACGCCTACTTCCAAGATACTTAGGTAAAAAAAAAGCAAGCACAACTTTGTCTTTATTATGAATTTTTTTTATATATGAATATTCAAGCCATCCTAAGATCCTGTCACAAAAATGAGGATGAAAACCATGACTTTGATGAAACGAATATATCAATGGGAAACTCATCATAGGAGGATTCGTACAATCAATTAGATCATTGGTTTGAATGTTTCCTTTGATGAGATTGATCATTTCAAAATGTGAAGTATAAACATTAAGATTCGAGTTAAGCAAAGAACAAATATGAAATGTAGAACGTTTGATCTCCATAAAATATAATGCATTGTCTTTTTCAACAATAAACTGTGTAAAATCATCTCGCAACATGTCCTTTTCCCATGTGCGTGATGAAAGTGAACAAGCGTCAAATCCGGTTTTATCAATGTTATGCTCGGAATTAATTTCACAAAAATTTAGAATATTGAAAAGATATGATTGTGGCGGAAAAGAGTAGGATTTCGTAGGTAAGGTGTCAAGTCCAACAGAGTCTAGGAAGAGATCAGGATATAAAGAATAAAAGGAATCAGACATGAGCACATGAAAATAATCTCTTGAATTAACAATGGTATTCTCAAGAGATTTCTCTTCACCTTCTTTAAAACCCTTACTCTGTTTTGGTGACGAATACCTCAACATGATATGATCATCTGAATTTTCCTTTTGTGTGATAGATAATTCAAAATTTATGTGACAAACATCTAGTCTTTCCCTGTAAACAAAGTGCATTTTGAGGATGAAGGTCTAAGGTTTCTTCTTCTAGTTACATATCTTCTTATCTAATCAGTTTCATAGGAGTACTAGAACATTCAAGACTATTTTCCTCACTTAAGTGTTCTTTAATGACTGATTTTAAATGTTGATTAGAGCATGAGTTACAAGAATGAGGATATTCACCTTGAGCCAGAAACGAATCTTCTTCCATACTGGTCGTAGACTGAAAATACAATGATTCAAAGGAAAAACCAATTTGGTTGTCAATAAGAACTTGGTCAATAGATACTACCTCCCTAGCGTGTTCAACATTGTCGGAAGGATTCTTCTCTTCTTGCGAAGAGAATTGTTCTTGCAGTTGAGTGATAGGATTTGCAATTAGTTTTTCGTTCGTGCTTGAATATGACTGGATAGAAGGGATGCAAGAATCATAGAAGAGATTTAATGCAAATGACATGTCATCGAGATTAAATTTACAGAGGATATGATAGACTCTTGTCAAAAAGTCTTCCGAAGATGAATTGCCGTTGATTAGCAAAGTATGAAATTCTTCACATAATCGATCAAAATCATAAATTTCAAAAGCATCTAGAAATTCATCTACAAATTGAAACCAATAAAAAATGTGACATGCTGGAAAGGATTCAAGCCAATGTTTAATCCGACCTCTAAAAGTAAAAGCGAACACTCTGCATAAAACTCTTAAATATGAGATGTCATGTTTGATGCATTTGCACCAAAACTTGTTAAGGTGGTGTTTAGCAGATGTATTGCCTCCACCATCAAAGGTGAGTTTGGACAAGCGAGAGACTATCTCGTTGGGAACATTGGGTAATGAGAAGTTGAAATCATGTTCCAACACAGTGATTAGGGGAGCCATGGGGGAATTGAATACATTTAAAATAAAGGCTCCTACAAGGTCGGCTTGTTAGTTGGCCCTTCTTCTAGTGCCATTTGTTGATGGGCGAAATTGACCGCTCGTCAACTGGAGGAGTGAATCCAGTCCGGGGTTGTCTAAATAACCCAAGTCGTTTAGATTAATCCACTCCGACGGGTTTAGCAGCTCCGTTGGCCGATTTAAGTCCTAGGAAAGTAAAAAAAACTAAACTAAAGAAACTAACTAAGTGAAATACAGTTGCTGCAAACTATATACAAATCTAATCTATATTTATAGTTTTACTAACTAATATTAATAAAATAGTAATCCTACATATTAAATGTACAATGTATTGATATATTTCAATCTCTATCATATGTACAGTATTCACAAGATGCAAATTTTAATCGAAATCTACAAAATCATATATGAATTGACTTATGATAGCAGAGCTGGTGTTTTTTGATATTTTATAACTTTATAAACAGAAAATGAGATGGCAGCTACCTAGTTGATAAATAAAAATAACAATCTACACTGTGTAAATAAACTATAGAAATGAACAGTGAAACATGTTTAGATTATAGGAAATTTATATATTAATTAAACTAACTAAATAGCACTAACAGACTGACCTGTAATAACGTTTCATGTTTGTCCTGTGCAAAGTATTCAATTTCGCTGTTTGATGGGGCCAACCCGTACCAGATTTTCCAAATGCTTCTCGTAAAAAGGAAGCAGTGACACTTGAATACTAATGGAAAAACAAGCAAGACATATAGCAACAACAATTTATAATTTAACAAATGATCATATTAAGATAAATCTGAGTATGAAAATTTGCGTATTACTGTTCATTGAATGAAGAAGATCAACCTTCTAATCATGAAATGTGAACAGATTAATTGTTGTATATAAAATGAGAAGAATAAAACATGGACGCTATATAAATCATATCATATCAACCTGTAACAAATTATGATATCTAAAGTAGTCAAAAATTTGCTTACAAATTGAAATGAACAAAAACTTGAACAAAAATATGATATGTTGAAGCTAAAGCCGTGCAAATATCCACTTTCATTCAAGTTTGAATAATAAAAAATCCACAGTTTCTTCTCCCAGGCAGCGATGATCCTTGTTTACAAAAATAATACATATATAAAGGCCATAGGATCAAAACATTCCTTGTGGAAATTATCAAAGCTGTCGCAAAAATTATGGGAATACAATCTCCCAAATTCCTATTTCTATCTAAAACTAACAGCCTAATCCAAAACTATGTAAAAAAAGCATGTTCAAAGATGCCACAGTTGATCCAATCTCCTTTAAAATTCATGTGTACCTGTCAATGCACAAGAATACATGATTTTCAGATTGTATTTTAGTTGTAAAATCAAAACAATTCAAATTTTCATAACTAGCTACAGAATCTCACGATTCTGTAGCTAGTTATTATTATCAACAGAATCGTGTTTTATTCATTCAATCAAAACAAAAATGGATGCAATTTGAGACAACAAATCCTATATGCTAATTCAACACAAACAAAATCATTTTAAAATCACTCTTAAAATACCATACCTCAGATTCAGGGATTCGTTTTAATCAAGCTATTTTCAAATTGATAATGGCAGTGGCTGCCTCCACATTTTTAAAGAGAACAGACCCTGTGGATGTATAACTTGCTGACAGAATTCTTGAAAATCCTTTGGATTGATCAAGGGTTCACAGAAGGATGAGGCATAAGGCTGGACAGGTGAGAGGGGTTCTAAGACACAGGCCTGGAGAAGTCACAAATGTTTCAACACTTGCAACCAGATCAAAACGCACCTTTCAACCACAAAGAAAATATGAGGTTTGACCTCTAAAAGATGAGCTATATCTCTGTAATGACCCAATTTCTGAGGAAACGGCCCACGTTGAAGGTAGAAGGGCTAATTTCAGTTCTAGGTTTTCAAGGGTTTGATCTAATTCAAAACCGTTGGCTCCAAATCGCTCACGCAAAAACGTGTCTCTGGGAGGCAATTATGGGGTTAGCATAAGAAGTCTTATTTGGCATTATCAAACAATAACAAAGTCTAGACACCATTGTATTCAATCCTCACTACAGGATCCATGGATAACAGGGTATTCGGTGATAGGGTTTGAAAGAAAAGAAACAGATCCATTTGCCTTGAGCTTCCCCAACACAATGCAAAGGCAGCAAGGGCAGAGTGTTAATGCAGTGCGTGCGAGGATAGTGGTGTAGTACGAGGCTATGAAAACAAATCATATCTGGCTGTACTTGGAATGACACCTCAGTACATACAAATCATAACCATTGAAAACCATGATATACATATCCAAAAATCGATCCGAATGTTAAATAAGCAATGCCATTTGCATGATTTAAAAGAAACACCAATATGTCAAATAAACCAATGCATCAACGAATTTATAAATGGAAACCTAATTAACAATAGTCAAATGCAAAGTGAGTGGTGGTTTGGTACATATGAAATCAAGGCATGTTTGAGACCAAAGAGTGGTAACCAGGTTCAAGTAGGTTCATGATAAACCAAATGATCATTAATCCTTCGACGTAATCAACATGAATTCTAACTGTGGGTTTTCACGCTTGCAGTTGTGAAAATGAAAACGAGAAGAAGGCATGCAAAAAGAGAAGAATGATGATGTCATTTAAATAGTTGCGACGATTGATGAAGGTTTTAAAAACCCTGTGTGGGCATCTTGTAAGAAAGATGGAGATTAATATGGCTACCAACAAGTTTGAGTTTGAAATGTCTATGATAGGTGAACAGCCATTTTTTCTTGGTCTGCAAATTACTCAGAGGTCTGAAGGGATGTTCATTTCTCAAGAAAAATATCTAAGAGAAATATTGAAAAGGTTTCAAATGGAAGATTCTAAACCTATGGGCACACCTATGGTTACTGGATGCAAATTAAGCAAGGATGATGACTCACCTGAAGTTGATCAAAGTTCATATAGGTCAATGATAGGCAACATGTTGAACATCACAACATCTCGCCCAGACATAATGCATGTTGTTGGAATGGTAGGAAGATATCAGTCTTCACCTAAACAGAGTCACTTGCTAGCTGTCAAAAGGATATTCAGATATTTGAAAGAAACGATGAACTATGGCCTATGGTATCCTAAGAATCGGAATTTTCAATTATCAGTCTACTCAGATGCTGATTGGGATAATTCCATGGATGAAAGGAAAAGAACGAGTGGAGGTGTGTTCTTCTTAGGAGATTCTCTAGTAGCATGGTTGAGTAAAAAGCAAGGTTCCATTTATTTATCAACTATAGAGGCAAAGTACATTGTTGCTGCTACCTGTTGCACTCAGGTATTATGGATGATTCAGACACTTGGAAACTTGGAGGTAGAATATGCTGCACTGATCCCAATTCATTGTGATAACACTAGTGCCATCAGTGTGTCCAAGAATCATATATTCCACTCCAAGACCAATCATATTCCCATAAAATACCATTTTCTGAGAGAGCAGGTCACCAATCAGATTGTTCAGGTCCATTACATTCCAACCACAAGAAAAAATTGTAGACATCTTTACTAAACCCCTAGCCAAGACACCATTTGAATATCTCCGACAGAAGTTGGGTGTCATCCCATCTCACACCTAAGAGAGTCCATCTTGTTAGGGGGAGTTTGTATTGATTGAATATCTGATACCTACGAAGAATACTGCAACAACTCAGGGGGAACGTGTTTTCTTTGACATTGATGTCAAAGGGGGAGAAAAGAACAGGTCTGGGTGCCTTTTTTGCCATCAATGCCAAAGGGGGATATTGTTGGTATGTTTTATAGGCATCATATGCTTGTCATTGATGGAAATTACAACAACGTTGATGGCTTGAGTACAAGTACAATGTGCCAGGCGGGCACCATAGTTATTTTGGGGAGACGTAGCAGAGCAATATCGTGAAGACAAGAAGAGATATTGCAGAGGTGCACGCAAAGTGCAAGAGTGTGCTTGTTCATTTGATGGCAAACAGGGAGGTAAGCAAGATCAGCAGTGATGATGTCATGGAAAGATCAGAAGTGTAAACTCCATTTCAGAGTTTCGGATACCGGGAGTTGGAGGAGTCAAGAGTCGAGACTCTTCATCACAGGAGTCCCAAAGTTGTGAAATGCGAAATGCCAAAATCCTGAAATAGGCACATCAACAAAGACTCTATTTCAGAGTTTCGCAGACCATGAAATCAAAAGTTTTGGATACCGGGAGTTGGAGGAGTCAAGAGTCGAGACTCTTCATAACAGAAATGCTGAAATGTCGCAATGTGAAACGCCGAAATACCAGACTGTTGATCTGACTCCATTTCAGAGTTTCGGATACCGGGAGTTAGAAGTGTCGAAACACTTCATCACAGAAATGCCAAAATACCAGATTGCTGATCTGAATCCATTTTAGAGTTTCGGATACCAGGAGTTGGAAGTGTCGAAACACTTCATCACAGAAATGCCGAAATGCCAAAATGCGAAACGCCGAAATACCGGACAGTTGATCTGACTCCATTTCAGAGTTCCGGATACTGGGAGTTGGAGTGTCGAAAAACTTCACCACATAAATGATGAAATGCCGAAATGCTGAAATGCGAAAAACACCTTTTGGTGCAGGTTTCAGATACCGGGAGTTAGAGTGTCGAGATAGTTCTCCACGTGAATGCCAAAATTTAGGAATGGAGAAATGCGAAATCATTAAAGCACTTTATGGATAAATGCTTGGTCACAACTGTGGGCATGTGAAGGAAGGATCTTACAAGTTGCAAGGCCCCATTTTGAGATTGAGAGTTGGAAGAGTCAGAGTGACTCGCAACAAATTCGTGAAACGCGAAATTGCGAAATGCAGTTTCAAATAAGGCTGTGGTCATAGCTAGTGGTCACATCTGCGGAATATGGAGGAAGGAGCTAGTGCAACCAAGCTCCATTTTGGAGATCGCTACTTGGAGAGTCGAGATGCCTCACAACAAGAATTCGCGACATGCGAAATGCCGAAGTGCCGAAATGCGAAAACACGTTTTGGTGTAGGCTATGGTCACCGCCTGAGGCCACATGTGAAAGGAAAGGTGAAAGGTGCCAAAGGCACAAGGCTCAATAGGTTCATAGTGTAACTTCTAGAAACGACTGATGGTTTCTGTCAGAGGACTCTAAGAGACTTCAGGGTGATTGCCGGAGAAGATGAAAAGTCTCGAGGCATCTTCCAGTGGAATGAATACTATTCATAGAGTCTATTGACAGATGTAAGACCGTTGGAGCCTAGAACTACAACAAAGGGAATGAGATCAACTGTGACAGAGAAGACGAAGAGTCTCGATTGCTAGACAGGCTAAGGAATCTCATCATAACACCCAGTGATGATGAACGCATGGGTATAACTGCCAGAGAAGCTGAGGAATTTCCATGATGATCAGGAAGAGGAATCAACATGAGAAAAACATGCAGAACAGAGAGAGTGTGTTGATGCTCAAGGGAGTCAAGCTATGGAAATGTGGAGTGGTAGTGAATATCCCGATGCATAGAACAATGGCGGGGTGAAGAGCATGCAAAATCATTACGCATATAGCATGCAAAAGGTGCACAGAGACTATAAGAATGAAGAACAAAGAAGAGATAGGTGTTGTTGTTGAGAGTGATTCAAGTGTGTAGAAGGAGGCAGTGTGCAGTAGCTGAAATACAGAGAAAAGGAATGGTGCATTGAATGGACATGGCACACAGAGCATAAAAGGTAGAAGAACAGAAATCACAGGGCATGTGTGCAGGAAGACAGTGAGGTAGACAGAGCAGGGCAGTGTAGTAGAAAAATGATGAGACTAGTAAGCCATTGATGAACATTATATCACTGTAATAAGTTTTAGTAGAAAATATTGATATTTCAGGGTGGTAGGGAGGTTCTAGGGAGGATTTTTGTCCTCAGAG
This sequence comes from Picea glauca, assembly GCA_000966675.3. Classification (NCBI taxonomy): domain Eukaryota; kingdom Viridiplantae; phylum Streptophyta; class Pinopsida; order Pinales; family Pinaceae; genus Picea; species Picea glauca. Next base: position 55,074 of record JZKD02S2399934.1, read on the forward strand.
GTTCAAGTGGGTGCTTGAACACAGGGAGTTGTAGCTTCCATATGGTTGTAGCCAGAGAAATTAAGGTGGCAGGGTGGTGCAAGGGAGAACTGTTGTTCTCTGTTTTACAGGTTGGTTCCTGTGTGACTGGAAGTTGGTGCTTCCATCCAGTTGGTGCTGGAACACTTAGGGAGTTGTTGCTTCCTTATAGTGGGTGCTAGAGAAACCAGGGAGTTGGTGCTTCCTTATAGTGGGTTCTAGAGAAACACAGGGAGTTGGTGCTTCCTTCTAGTTGGTGCTAGAGAAAACAGAGAGTTGGTGCTCTCAGCAAGTTGCAGCTTGCAAAAAAGAGGTTGTATCCTCACAATGAGTTGGAGATCATATGTATGATAATGTACAAAATGTAAAGATTACTTATCATACCAAGAAGAAGAGGTTTTTACCCTTTATGGGTTTCCTCAGGAAATATCTATCTCTGTATATTTCGTATGTGTGACTGATGTCGAATGTTCTATTTCTTACCTCCCTGCATTATTGTGATTGTCATTAAGTGCTCTGCGAAGAGTTTAAAATAAGCATAATTTTTTAAGCACGGTAACAAATGATTCACCGCCCCCCTCTCAGTTGTCTAACATATAGAGGGACTTCATTCTCCATACCTTACTAGTATTGGTTGACATGTAACCAACCATTATCTTGCAGTATGTCCTAGGCCTATCAGAGGAGGGGTTTGAGTTCAATATGAGATTCTTGTTGCCATGTGTCCTCCTAGAATAATTATTTTTCGCATGATTTGATTTCCCAAAAGGATTAATGTTTTATCAAACATCTATTGTCTCTTGTGTTATTCCAAATCATTGAGTCTGGGAAAACTTCATACAATCTGTTGAGCTCTTCATTTGGGACCTCATTAGTGTACTTGACTTTCATATTCTACTCTGCATCTCCCCCTATTTCTTAATCCATTATCCACCAGGTTTTGGACATAAAGGTCATGCACATGACAATTCTATCCATAAGACCCACACCGCCAATTATTTTGGGGAGACAAATAGTGTCCTATGCCACAAGGGCCAATTTGAGATCCCTATTCGGTCTTCCCCATGGAAAATCCCTTCGAAGAGTTCTAATGGAATTTATGACTTTCATCGGTGTTGCAGAACTAGAAAGAGATAGAGAGGCACCAATTGCAAATCTTATTTAAGGAGAGTGATTCGTCTTGGAAGATTAAGAGATTGGAAGGTACAATTGCTTAGTTTGTCTTCCATCTTATTAATAAGGTAATTGCATGAGATATTCAAGAGGGAATTGGAAAGAATGGAAGCCCCTAGACATTTGGTTGGAAGGGAGCTCTCTTGGAATCCCAGTAGGTGGGAAATGTTGAGTTCGATAGCTAGATGGATTTTGAGAAAAACAACATGGGATTTGTTGTGGTTAATAAGGGCACCAATGGACATCATGAAGGTATCTATTTTTTTTTTAAAGATTGCACCTCCTCAATAGTTGGTTTGATAGAAATAAGGATGTTTTCAATGAATAGGATATGGGTCATATGGTCCAATTTCAGATGAAGGATAATACCTTTCATCTTGCCCTATTGTATAAAGGATTTAAAATATCTTCCAAGGCCCTCTTTTTCCAAGATGAAGAGGAGAGGGGGGAGGGGATTTTCAAGTTGAATGCCTCGTGAAGAAATGAAAGTGTCAGAGGGAGAGCCATTAAAAATGAGGGAGAATAAATCCGAGGAAACTAAATTAATGACCCAAGATACCCAAGCAGGAAAAAAAAAAGGCCAAGAGGATTTGTTCCAAGAAGATCTAGCTTTGCATGTCATATGCCTTGGACATGTCTAGCTTTAACAACATATCTAGTTTTTTATGGAAAATTTTTGAGTTCCTTTCTCCTTATTTATCCACTATATGCAGTATTTTTTCTTCTAGAGACTATCCTTTTATTTTTCTCATTATTCAATTTCCTATTTGAGTTGTTTCTCCAAGGCTTCTTGTTCCATTGTTCTATGCTCAAGAATGGTATTGTCCTGTAGAGTCTCCGTGTCTTTTTCAATCCTTTCATTTTCAAGGAGAATGTTGAAAAACACCTCATTGTTCCACTTCTTGATGTGTTGCTTCACCTGTTTTAGTTTATGTTGTAGTTGGTACACCTGGGATCCTAAATTTAAACTTGCATATGTCCACCATTTTCTTAGGTTCTCCATAAACTCTAGATGGTTCAAGGAAAAGTGATCAAGGAGGAAGGGCCTTGGCTTGGGAATTGTCAAGATATGCCATGAGATATTGGTGGGATAGTGATCTGAGCCCCAAAAAAGTAGAATAATTTCTTCAATGAGAATCAATTTTTAGAACATACTTCCTGAAAGGAGGAAGCAATCAAGCCTTGTGGAAATTTGGTGAATTCCCCCATGCTTGTTATTCCGAGTATAACAGTCCCTAACCATGGGTATGTCAATGAGTTTGAGGTCAAATATGAGTTTTTTGAAGGTGATTTGTTCCAAATATAACTTCCTTAGTGCCCATTTATTTTCTCAGAGGGATGTGAATAGGTTAAAGTCCCCTCCAATGATCTAGTTTCCAAGAATAAAGAGGTCCCCTACTGCTTGAAGGGAATCAAGAAAAGGAATTTTTAGGAGGGGATTTGTAGGCCCATATATGTTGGTTATTGAACCATGGACTAAAAAACCATTGAATCTAAAATCAATAGATAGTGGATTGGATCCATCCACACAATTCTCTAGGGAGATCTGGTTAGGGTCCCAAAGAACTACCAAACCCTTGAAGAATCTCACGACTGGAACTGCTTCAATCTCGCCACTTCTCTATATTTGTTTAGCCACCTTATTCATTTTCTCCTAGTCACATTTTGTCTCATTCTAGAGGATTATTGAGCGTTTTTCCTAAGTGACTCTCTTTATAGTAATGTATCTTTTTATGAGAGAGTTGAGACCTATTACATTCAAAGAGAGAACTATAATTAGTTGCTGCAATGGAGGAGTAGAGAACAATGCACCTAGAAATGATCCACTTAGGGGTTTAACCTATTGGTTTGGATTGTCAATGTTTCATTGAAACCTGCACATGAGATCTAGCTAAAGAAAATACAAACAAATTTTATCAAGAAAGGATGAGAGATTCAATATGGAAGAATGAGAAAATATATTCATGCTACTCCAATGAGATGAGTAATGAATGGACGATTGATACAATGAATGAGTGGAATACACTTATATATAGGAAAGAACATTCCATAATTAAGAAAAATAATCAAGTAGTTAACTTTCCCTAGGAATGCATGCATGCATAATAGTGATTATCTAAATAGAAAGTCTAAAATAGAACTAGTCACTTAACTCTCACTGAACTAGTGTGTCAAAAATAGTAATTTCTCCAACATGGATTGTGAGGTGAAGTATTTGTCCAACAACCGCATTGCATGAAAAAAGTTAACCAATAGGGTGCCAAGCTCTTCTATTTTCTATTTCTAAGTTTCACACCCTCTCTTTTTATCCTCTACTAAGAGTTTCTTATGGAATTTATGGAATATTATATGCATATTCCCTTCGATTGATTAGAGTCTTCATGAGATTTCCTTTCATTCAATCTACTTTTGATGAGCTCCTTTTACATTTACAATAGCTGGGGTTTTTGGAGGTTATCACATTGTTCCCCATATGTTTCAACAAAGGATGGAAGGTCAATTTTTGTCATTTCTAAGTCAAGTTACTTTTGTGGATCATCCTCTTCTGATTTTTGTGATATTTCCCCTCTATTTCCATGACATATTCTAGGATGCTTGCCTAGGAGGTTGGACTATTGAGGGTCCATTTTATATCTCTTGGTGTCTTCCTCAAGAGCCATGCATACGATGTTGATCACATTTGGATTTCCCTCTTTGACTCTTGCTTGGGTAGGGGACAATGCATTGTATGCCAAAGCTTAAAAATTGTTTTGGTGATTGATTGATTAGGTTATAGGGCAGTTGCAAGGCCTAGGGTTGGTGATTTCTTCCCCAATTTTATCTTGCTAGATACCTTCACAATACCCTCATCATCTACAGGGTCCTTTCCCTTTTCTATTGTCTTCAATAAGTTGAGGGGGAGGTCATAGAAGAGTTGGCCATGGTCATGACACGTTTTGTGGTGGAATGGGATATGTTCGTAGTCCATGGTCTATACCCATTCTGCATCCTGGAAGAGAATGTTTACGGATTACGATATAGTAGAGATGACATTCATGTATACACATATCCTTACTTATGAGATGCATCTCCCCTGCTTGGTTACTTCTAAGATATTTATAAAGGAACTCGATGAGTTCCCAATCCAATCCAACATCTCAAATTCCCAGAATTCCTAAGGTAGGGAATACATTTGAATCCGTATTGAGGATTCCATGAAGGTTTCCTTTTTCAGGGATGAAGTGTTTCGTCCAATACTAGAGTTGTAGTCCAATTGAGTTAAAAATATGGCCCCACTTGAAATATTCGATCACTATCCTTGACCCACTCAAATGTGGCTATGAATTACCATTTGGAGACTAGTTTTAGATCAATCTGGCCTTCATTTTTCCACCTAGAGTTTACCCATCCAACTATTGCCTTCTTGGAGGGACATAAACCCATGAATTTACCTAAGATAATGCGAACTTCCATGAACTATATATAATTGGAAACATTTGGTGAGGTTACTTCATACCTTGGGTTTTCCTTGGATTTGGATAGAAAACCATTGTTGGGTTTGGTTGTTGTTTTCCTTGACTGAGATCCCTAGTTCTCAGGTCCAAAATCCTTGTCAAGGTTGTTCTCTTCCCCATCTATTTTGGAGGAAAAGGGGAAAGAAAAGGCCTACCCAATTATCACGTCCTTGAAGGAGTGTGGATCCACCTATAGGCTTACAAAGGTTTCCATGTGAAACAATCCAAGAAGGACTTCCATAGTCGCGACGACTGCAACCCCACCTTGAGGCTTGTACTTTGAGGAGTATGAGAGATGTAGAGCATTGAGGAAGTATGGAGAAATAAAGATTGCTAAGGTTGCATAGCTAGGGTTTGCAGTTGTATATCTCATTCCTTCCTCTAACCTTTGACCCATCTAATATCTTTGTAATATTTATCACTATTAAAAATAGAGGAAAATATAATTTTAGTTTTCACTTTATTTTTTTATTTTTTTTTCGATGGAAAATCTCGTGGGAAACCCCCGAGTACTTCCCCACTTCGTAGATGGTAAATAGGCTAAACCACTTGCCTTGATTATGGGCCCTAACCCCAAGCGGGAACAAGAGATTCAAACCCATAACTTCCTCTATTGGGGATAACTTCACGTTTGGCTTAGAACCACTTGAGCTAACCCTTCGGACTATAAATTATACAGTATATAAATAATTTATTTAATTCACCTATAATTCAAATTAAAATGTTGATTTTTATATGTAGTAATATTCATCACTATTAAAAATAGAAAAAATGTATATTTATTAATAACTTCTCATATAACTATTTAATTAAATTTCTCTATAATTTCAACATATAATATTAATTTTATTTGTAGCTTTAAACCAATATTTAAATCTTATATATTTTGCAATTATATTAAATAGTTAATAATATATAAAAAAGTAAATATACATCTTAAACCCATGTATACTATTATATTTTAAATGTATTGGAATGATTTAAATGTATGTAGTCCATAGAATTCAAATATAGACATAAAAAAAAAATAGATATGAATGATTATTAAGATTTAACTTTGTATAGTCATTTATTTGATATTGCATTAATTAATGAAGAATACATTAAATAAAATATCATTATTTTTTTTCCTTAAAATTAAAAAAACTAATTTTAAAATTAATGTTTTGTGGATTTCATAGTAGGTTACACATCATGATAACTATTCTCACACCACCTTGTAGGATTATCACCTTTTTCATTGCCAAAGGTTCTATAACCATTAGGGAAATATTGGTTTTCACTTAATTTCATTTCAGCAACAACCATAAAATGATCATTGCCATAGTTAGCATTATGATGGTCATTAAAGAATAACATTGTGATATTCCAACGGATGGTGACATTAAGAAGATCAATAAATTAATGCATTTTTTTTAATCGAGTGAATTTATCATATATGTTTTCATGATGATCTTTTGTGTGATTAATTTATATCCATATTTGTGAAAGTTAAGTGGGAATTTATCATCTTAATCATGTTATGGAGCCAAAAAGGAATGTACACAATCGTCCTAGAACCTTGTCCTACAAAAGTTGTTAAATTAGAAGATGTACGCCCAATAGAGAAATAATGGGGTCCAAGAACCTTGTCTTACAAAAATTGTTAATCTCCATTTACTAGCGAAGTAATATATGTAGATAGATGGAGACATTTTTTGTCATCTTCTTTTATGAAGCATGTGTAGTTTGTGGTTGCTCAAAATAAAACGACTAATACCATGTAAATGCTATCATGTAATGCATCACTACATGTAATGGATCACTATCAATATGATACACTTCCTAATATGATATATGTCTTTCTAAAGTTTATCTGAATCCCTCTGGAGTGTATATGCATGATATTTATTTCTCCCTTCCCACCTAAAAATATTAGATGTCATGAGTGTATATGCATGAGATTTATTTCTCCCTTTTTATCTAAAAATATTCATATTGGTCAACTATTTAAATATTTTTTACATTTCCTACGGACTGGTCATCATTTTGTAAGAGTATAAATGTTTGTTGAGTTATTAGGTGGTAAAATCCTTATTTACAAATAAATATCTAGAACTCTTGATGCCTTCATTTCCATCATAGTGTGATAAAATATGTTAATAATTAAATGGAATGGCCATCATTTTGTAAGAGTATAAATGTTTGTTGAGTGATTAGGTGGTAAAATCATTTTTTACAAATAAATAAATAAATATCTAGAGCTCTCGATGCTTTTATTTCCACCATAGTGTGATCAAATATGTTAATAATTAAATATAGTGTAGTCCAAACGTTTGACTTTTTGGAGTTTTTGTTGGTATATTTTTTGATCAAATTTTACTGAAATATGGTAAAAAATTGTTGGAACTCCATATATAAGTGATCAAGTTTGTATAATTCATGTGTCTTGTGAATTTTTCAAGATGTTAAATCCATTTATATATATATTCAAAAATGCAATTTAAACAACGTAAAATGGTGATTTCACCAAAATATGTTTTACTGATTCCAATGAAAAAGTTCAAAAAATCAAATATTTAAACAACACTTGAAGAAAAAAACAAAGACCTATATCAAAAATCATAAAATATATCCTTATACAATACATTCAATACATCTATATTTATGCATTAGGTAGTGGTTACAATCTAATATCATGAAAATAATTTCATGATAGATTATTCTAAAATCATAGGAGAGTAATAAGATGTAAATGTTATCGTGTAATGCATCACTACATATAATGGATCACTATCAATATGATACACTTCCTATACTTCCTAATATGATATATGCCCCTTTAAAGTTTAATTGAATCCCTCTAGAGTACATATGCATGAGATTTATTTCTCCCTTCCCACCTAAAAATATTAGATGTCATATTGGTCAACCATTTAAATATTTTTTTACATTCCCTATGGATTGGTCATCATTTTGTAAGAGTATAAATGTTTGATTGGTCATCATTTTGTAAGAATATAAATGTTTGTTGAGTGATTAGGTGGTAAAATCCTTATTTACAAATAAATATCTAGAGTTTTTGATGCCTTCATGTCCACCATAGTGTGATAAAATATAGTGTGATAAAATATGTTAATAATTAAATATAGCATAGTCCAAACGTTTGATTTTTTGGAGTTTTTTTCGGTATTTTTTTTATCAATTTTTACTGAAATATGATAAAAAATTGTTGGAACTCCATATTTAAGTGATTAAGTTTTTATAATCTGAGTGTCTTGTGGGTTTTTCAGGACACCAAATCCATTTATACATTAAAAAATGCAATTTAAACAACATAAAATGGTGATTTCATCAAAATATGTTTCGCTGATTCCAATAAAAAAATTCAAAAAATCAAATGTTTAAACAATACCTAAAAAAAAACAACTATATGAAAAATCATAAAATATATATTTTACGATACATTCAATGCATCTATGCATTATGTAGTGGTTACAATCTCATATCGTGAAAATAGTTTCATGATGGATTATTCTAAAATCAGAGAAACATGTTTATGCCTATTTATATCAACATTAGTGTGTACCTTTTGAAGGTAAAGTGACATTAATATATTTTTGTGTGTCACAATATCTTCAAGAATGCTTCTTCCAAAAGAAACATACCAATATTGCATGTATAATTATTCCATTTGTTTGAATTCATTAGAAGATATACAACGTCATGTATACGTATATGGACGATTCATGTGAACATTGGACGATTCATTAATATCTCATGTGGGACACGTGAGAAAGAAAATTGTGTTTTTATTGAGAGTCAAAATGATTAAGAAGATTTCATGTTTGAATTATAAAATAATATGCTATTGCTAGGCTTAGAGTTGAATTGTATGTTAGTTATAAGCATTAAAGGGATAATTTTTTAAAAGAAAAATTAAAGTATCCTTTTCCAAAAAAAATTAAAGAAATTATAATATTGTATAATTTTTACATTTGAGAGATTATAATTGAAAATTTCTATTAATCAAAATTTGGAAGTTTTCTTAACACATTAATTAATATTGGATTATTTAAGTTGTTATGTGCAACATTTTCATGATGTGAATTTATATTAATTTGTGAATATCGTGGATTTGATAAATACAATCTATATGCATTTGGTGAAGTAAAAGGGTAATTTGGATAAAGTAATTTGATAAGACAAAATCTATAAGATGTTCATATTTTTTCTTAATGAAAAAAATCGCTTGTTGACAGGGACTTCCGCACTTTGATCATTTTTTTCTTATTATGAACATCATGAATGGTTTTTTTCATGTTTTCTATTGATGGGATACAATACTAATTAAACGAAAACCAAAACATTGTTTTTTCTTATTGTCTTTCTATTATTTTGAATTAATGGATTTGAAGGTTTGATTGATAATTAGTAGTTAGGCATAGTGTTAACATGTTAATGGATAAGATTTAGGCTCAATATGTATTAGTCATTTGTTAGTGGCATTTAGGCTAAGCTATTAATGCACTCAAAACTTACAATACCTAACCTGTCCCCTTAAGCTTGTACTAACCCACACAACCTACTAACCTACCTAATCCATTAAAATCAACTAAACTATCTAACACCACCAAGCCATGTAATTTAGATAAAGCACTAATCGATTCAAACCACCTTATTAATTTATGTATCCTAGTAACACACTAACCTATAACCCTTGTATCATTCTTTGTCTGCTATATTGATAAGATTTAGGCACTTGTTGCTTCCTTGCTTCATATTTGTTTGCATAGTTGGGTTTATCCATTTCTAACTTCTTCTTCTTATCATATTTTGATTTGTTAGGATGACTGTGGTTTCCCTTGAGATCATTTGTATAACTTGTAGGCTTCTCACTAGTTGACATGCTGGTGCTTGATACCCCTTTGACAATTTTCATACTTTCCTTATATCCTAGCCTTGTCTTGTTATCTAGTGATCTCTAATTGTTGAGAATGTTATCTAGAGTTTCAGATCCTTTTATGAATTTCAATTGAGTCTTGGACTTCTCTAGATATTTTCTTAACGACACTATTTCTTCTTCTAGTTTGCCACATATTTTCTCCTTTCCTTTTATCAAATTCATCAATATTTCTTCCCTTTTTTTGGCCTCTTCTAGCTGAATTTTTAGGATGACTATATCTTTAGTGATCTCATTGTCTTTTTATTTATAAAAATGTAACTATTCTTTTCTTAGTTTATTATTTTTCTTGAGTCAATATATTTTCTCTAGATCACTAATGAGTTATCCTTCCATGTCTACCACAACTTCACACTCTTTTGTGTCTATTTTTTCTTGGTCATATTTAAGTTACTCCAAAGCCATGCGAAGTTTTTCATATTGAATTGTATTTGCCTCATATTCTTCTTCTTAAGTGTTTGAAGAGTTGTTGTTATTCTCTTTTGAATAAATATTTTTTATTTTAAAAGACTTATTCTTTTTAACTCCCTAGGTTTATCCTTGCCTTTTATTTCTTTTTCATTGGTGTTGTTTTGATTGAAAGGACATTTAGATGCAAAATGACCATCTTTACCACAATGAAAGAATTTGAATTGTAACATACCTTTATATTTTTCGGAGATCCTCTTCAATTTCCTTACAAAGTTAGCTTCTACTTCATCTGAGAAATGTTCTGACGAATCATGATCTTGAGATGTTGACAATATGACTGATGCCTTGAACACTTTGTCTTTTAGATCTAGTTGTTCTTTCCTAGTCCTCATCTAATAAGAAGTTAGAATTCCATGTATCCTTTCCATAGTCAGTTTATCTAGTTCATGCATTTATTCTATAGAAGAAACCTTTGCATCAAGTCTTGGCGGAAGAGATCTTAGTACCTTCTAAACTATATGGCTTCTTCAATCTTGTCACCTAGCCCTTTCATAGTGTTTACAATTTCATCTACTCTGAGAAATAAACCTACAATATTTTCATCTTCACTCATTCTTAGGATTTCATATTGCATCATGTAAGCTTTAAGTTTGACCAACTTTACTTTCTCGTCTACTTCATAATTGTTTACCAGTTTGTCCCATATTTCCTTTGCGGATTCCAACTTCATGACTTTGACAAATTTTGTTTTTGCAAGTCCTCCTTGGATAAGATTCATAGCTCTTGCATCACTGTAGTAATTTTTCTCACCAACTTCATCAATTAGAAGAGTAGTTGGGATTTTATAGCCATATACCACAATATTCCAAACTTCCATACCAAGAGACATCAGGTAGGTCTTCATTATGATTTTCCAAAATGAAAAAAATGTTCCATTTAATATAGGAGGTCTGATTGAATAAGAAAATGCATATTTACTTGAAATAAGTTGTGTGTGATCTTCCTTCCAACTGTTAGAATATTAATGAAGGTTCCTACGCTTTGATACCAATTGTTATAACTTACAACTATATTGAGGGGGGGGGGGTGTGAAACAATATTGTATTAGTTTCTCAATTTTCTTTCCTTTCAACAATTTAAAGTTATTTAGAAGTTCTTAATTAATAAGAAATACATGTATAACACAAAACACAACACAAAAAATGCATTAGAACATAATGTTTACGTGCAAACCCAATGTGGGAGAAAACCACACAACATCTTTCTTTATGTTCTTTTGTAAGCGACAACTTACAATTTACAATTATTTATCTTGATAGACACCCACCTATTGCAAATAAGGACACCAATCCTCTCAAGCACAAATCTGTCGCAAACAATTAGGACACCAATCCTCTTAGACACCAACCTGTCACAAACAATGAGGACACCAATCCTCTCAGGCACCAACATGTCACAGATGAGGACACTGATATTGAATGAGATTCAACTCACCCTAGCACCACCCTTCCACCATGAATTCCATTTAGAATTTATTCTTACAGAACTTGACCTTCCTTTACAAAAAATAATCTGATATGTCTCTAGTTCAGTTTTGTTGAACAGTTACAGGTCCCTTTTCTTCTTGTTTCATCCGTTCTTCAATCGAAAAAGAGAACATTCTTATTTATAATGTTTTTTCATGAGTTCCCCTTCATGTATGTGGACACAAAACATTTACATTGTGGACATATTTTGACCATATCAAAGTCATGCAGTTATATTTCCGTCTAAATAAAGTATGTGGACACATGAACATTATATTGTGGAAAAATATTGACCAGATCGAAGTCTTGTCAGTTATACTTATGTCTAAATAAAGTATGTTGATGGATGACAATTATATTGTGGAAAAATATTGACCAGATCAAGGTCCAGTTATATTTGGACATTCTTTGACTAAATCAAATGCACCAAATATTCCTACAAATGAGCTTCAACTCATATCCAACAACAAAAATTAGTCTTATCAGAGAATATCCTCATGAATGACACAACAACTCACATTATGGTCTATAGAGAACCTACTACGCAGATAGAGTGAGAGCCAAAGGATGAAGTCATAAGTAGTCATTTTATTGCACTTTTTCTCTAGTGTGCTCACCCAGTCGCTTTGTTCATCCCATCGCATTCCACTCGGTCGCTTGTCACAAGGGCTTTGTTTCGTCACACTTTATTGCGCCATTTGTCGCAGTTGCTCAAGGAACCCTATATATTTTCTTCAGCACAATATTCCACACAATTTATCACACTCCCTTCCATCGCACTAGTTTCATCTCGACAAACTGCACTGCACCATTCGTCGCACTGGTTCAAATCACCCTCCATATTTTCTTCTATTCCATTAATCCTTCTCCGCGACATTTATCCTTTCATCTTTTGATCCTTCTACACACTTATTTTTTCTTCTGCATTTCTATTTACCTTTCATGCACTTCCACAGCCTGTGTGCCATACTATCTTGTGCGCCATACTATCTATGCACTATGTACATTACTTATTTGACATGAATGAAAATATATGCGCAACAGGTTGGGTCAAGATGAAGAGAGTTGTATGAAATTTGGGATAACTATGGGAGAATACCAATGATATGTGTGATATTAAGCTATGAGTGGACTGTGGGAGGCACCCTTGGTTTGTGTATTCCTAGCCTCAGTGCAGGGGTGAATCTCTATTGATATTTAGAATGACAAGTCTATGGTTGGGTGGAACGTCCTTCTTAAGTAGATGGTTGCACACGTATTTTAAACGATAAGTGTTTATCTATTTCTTGAGTTGTTTCATGAGTTTTATTGATCTGCTTAACTATGCGTATGTGAATGGTTCTTTTTCTATTGTGAATGAGTTTATTAGCTAAATTCATGTGCATTTAGAATGTTGTAAATGAAGTTCATTATGGGTATCATAATCTGGTTAAAAATGTGTATAAATCGTAGCTGGTAAGCTATAGGAAATGAGTTAGCATAAAATTTTCGATTTTATGTGTATTATGTGTAGTAATGTTCCTCGGTTAAGATGGGGGATGTTACATTGTGGTATCAGAGTAGAATGTTTCAACACAGGGTTTGCAAGATCCTTCTACATGGAAACAAAAAGTTGTTTGGATGATTTTCCTTTTGGGCTGAAATTATTTACGATGGACATCAATGAGGTTGAACCAATAAAATTTTGATGCCATCCTCTAAGAATGTAGAAGTTTAATGGCTCTCGGAATGGGTAATTTGGTTCACGCTTTAGATGAGGAAACTAGGATCGAATTGATGTTGCTATGTGCAATTATTTTATTTCTATATATGTTAAAGTTTCAAGAATAAAGGAACACCATGTTGCATTTAACCATATTCCATATTGAGATTCAATTGCTTGGAATATAATGATATTAGGAAGTTCTTAAGTGAGTTTAAATAATTTCCTTGGAAACCATGTCCATTATAGCATCCATGGACCTATCTTTCCAACAAGCCATCATTTGCTTGATTTGGGATTTGGGATTGAAATTTATGACTCCCAAAAAACCCGTGATCAACAATTGTCAATCAAACCTTTGCATGGATTCTCAGTCGTCTATTTGCGAATTACATTATTTATAACACGTGCATGGGAAAGGTATTCATGCTATCTATTTATAATTAAAAATGAACCCTTTGTTACCTGTGCATGAAGCATGGAGATCCACATAACCCATTAGAGCTTGCGCATAAAGTAAATTTTGGTTGCCACATCAACACACAACCCTTATTCCCAGTTGTTTGTATAAAGTAATATACAGAGTTGTGTGCATAAAGTAATATACATCCTCTATTTATACTAAAAAAGGTGGGTAAAAACCAATTACATCATAACCTAAAACCCTAACCCTATTGGATTAGGATTTTTCACAAAATAACTTCTTTCACACAGTTGGCCTTTGATTCAACTGTTCCTTGGTTTGACTCTGTGCTTATTCTCGTTAATTCCTGACATGTTTCTTTCCTTGCCTTCTGTCACACTGATTTTCCTTATTTCCTGGTGCACACTGCTTCCTTTGTTCCATTCCTTAAATCCATGCCTCATTTGTTGCGTTGTACCCCAAAATAGCCTTCTCCAACATGACCCCAACATTTACCTGTGGCTCGTCCTGAGCCACTCAGGCAATGCTTTTACCCTTGAGATATTTTTCAAACTCCTGAAATAAACCTAATATCTCTTCAGCACAAGTCTTCACCTCTGCACTCCTCTCTGCAACAAAATCCATAGTCTGCACAGTAAGATGTTCCTTCAACATCTCTTCAGCCTCCAATCTAAGATTTTCCAGCTGGCCCTTGGTTATATCTATCTCTGTCAAAATATTCTATGCATCTTCTTGTAATGGCTCCAACTGAGCCTGCCTCAACTGATTTTCCACCTGGATTGACTTCACTTCTGCCTACATATTATTTAATTCCTTCACGCTCCTCAGCCTCTCCTAAATGTTCATTGCCTTCTTCTTCTTCTTCAACTCCTATGTGGATCTATTGGTGCTTTCTTCCTTTTGTTCCAATGCCTACAACTTTCATCCTCTTGCAGACTTGTCCATAGTTGCACACTTTTATCATATAACTATGCATTGTCCTTAATTATTTGTGCCATATTCTCCATGTGCCCTGCAACCTCCTACTCTCTATGCGATCTCTCTCTGGGAGATGTGCCTAGGTTCAATAGTTCCATTAAGTATGTTATGTGACTTTTATCATCTTCCATTGCCTACACGATCTTCCCAATTTTCTCCTTGCCTGTAAATGCGCCCCTTCTTGTGCGTTGTCTGGAATGGAATTTAATACTTCTTCTATACACTACTCCATCCGGCCAATGCACTACTTTGCATCATCCTCCTCAACCTGCACTTTGTTGAGATTTGTCTTCAGTGCATCCTTTATGTCCTTTGTTGTTTGTAACTCTGTCAAATCTGTGTGTGCTCTAGATTGGACCTCCTGTGTGGAGCTTAATTGAAGTTTGTACATCTCTTTCATGGGGATATTGGCCAAAGCTAAGTCCAAGTGAGAAATATCCTTCAGTTTTTTCTACGTTGTCTCCTCGTCCAACTGCAACATATCTCGAATAATATAAAAGTTCTCGCTTCTTGACGCTATAATTTGGATCGTTTCCTATGATGGAACTGTATCTTATTGAGTAGTCTATTATGGCTAAGCCTTTTCCCTCTACTGCATTTTGATCAGTTGTAGTTGTGCCAAAGTTTACTTAACTTTTGACAGTTTCTTTATGATCTCCTCCCTTTTCTTCTCCATGTCATCCCATGATTCTGCTAAACAGTATTGTACTTTTTCTGCCACAATCTCCACATTATCTTTTGTAATTGTCAATTTTTGTGAAATATTTGTTTTCCTTCATATTTTTCCTTTGTCCTACTGTCTACAACATGGTTCTCTTCTTTGGAAGAGTCTATGTTTGTGCTAAAGTTGTGGGTACTTCTATGTCTGGGATGTCTCTTCCTCCTTATTCATCTTACGTGAGAACATTTGTTTCCTTCTGTGTACTTCCATCAATATTCTTCTATTGTGCTCCTTTGTTGGTCACTCCGACGCAATCCTTCACCTGCGTAGATGGATTTGGAATGTTATTTTGTTTTTTTGGTTTCTTTACTCTCACACTCCCGCCAATGTCCTTTGTGCGGTCTGTAACTTTCTTGGTGTTTGATACCAGACTATTGGTTTTGTGCGATGTACCAACTTCTACTGGTTGTTTTCCTTTTTTTCCCTTCTTTGGTGTCATTGGTACTTTCCACTCATCTGGCCAGTCTTTCATGGCCCATTCGAATTTCTCCCCAGTAATGTAGTACCTCATCTACAACGAGTTCTTCTTTGGATCCGTTTTGTCCTGGATCCATACATTGTGCCTTGATACTTGAAAATATGTTATTTCCTTGTGTTCCTCAATCGCTTTTGGTGGTATCCTACATGTTTCAGCTACCTTCTCCTGTATTTCCTCCAAGTACATTGCAAATATACTCAAATTTTCCTTCCTTTATTTTGAGACTGAGGTGTGCCATAATGTTGCATATTGTGCTTCATGGAACTTTCCTATCCTTTGAAAAAACATTTGTATTTTGGGTGTCTCCATCCCACCAATGTTATAAGTATGATATTCCATGAGTAATGAAACTATGGACCCAAGTTTTGTGCATATTTTCAATCGTCCAAAAAGAGATTCAATAAGTATGGACTCTAGTTGAGTAAAGTCCCCTTTATGCACTGCACGATTGCTACTATCACCCATGCTGGTGCTTCTTCCTTGTGACACTTCCTTATAAATTTGCATGCCATTAGATTAGTTTCCAGCGTTATCATGGGTTCCTTAATCCTATTTATTATAATTCCCTTCGATCCTCGTACTATTCCATATGTTTTCTTCGTTTCCTCTTCCAAGGTCTTCTCCTTAGTTTTACCATCCAGATATTGTTCAAGTTTCTCTCCATCAGTTGGCAGTCCTGTGATCTTCACAATTAGGTATACATTGATCGATATGGGTATATCTATCCACATAATACCTACATGTACTAACGTCAACAATTATTTGATGGAGTTATTCACATCCTTGCCATGTCCAAAATGAGGGATCTCTAGTAAGTTCATTATCCCTGTGTTTTATAAGCTTGTTATCCATTGTTTTGGTTCAAGTATTGGAATTCTAGATGAACTGATCCCTTTTCTCTCCTGTATACCTATTTTCACAGGGGTAGACCCAGGGTTCAACTCTAACAACACACCAACAAGCCCTAACTACTGTCCCTTTAGGAAACACCTGCAAAGAGGATGCAGTCTCACCCGAAGTAGCAATAGGGGGTTGCAGGGAACAAGTGTCTACAACTAGAGGAAACACAAAGTGAATCCAAAATGCACACCAATAAATTTAGATATTACCTACCACACTTAAGTTTACTTTGCAAGTTATATCTCAGATCTAACACAATAATGCAATAATAGCATAACAGATAAAAAATAACACAACATCAATCACACAGAATAATAGGATATACATGGTTCAACCTCTCCCTAGGGATACGTCCACATAACTATGTTTCTTGATATATTAGATGAAAACATATAGTTCTATCTGCACAGTTGGCTTGCAAATCTCTCTCTCTTCCTCTCTTCCTCCCCTCCCTATGCACCTAGCTGCAGAGTTGATCTTCGCACCCAGATGAAGATCTTACAACACAAGAATACTCTCACAACAAAACACTTCCCTCACAACATCAACAACACAATCCAACTTCGAACAAACCCTCCCCGGTCTTCTAGACCTTTATTTATACATTACAAGGGAAAATTCTAGGTGTCAAAACCCTAGATCGAAAACTCTAGGTCCCATGCAACCCTTTTTTTAAGGGATTCGCCATCATGTTCTTCCTTATTTTCCACAAGGTTCTCCAAAGAATCTGATGGTGGCTTTTTCCACTTGTAAAGTTGTCCGCGATCCATCTTCTTTGATGATCTATCTTCCTCAATATTCTCTTCCAACGGATAGCTTTTCTCTTACTTCACTCCTTCTTTTCTGCTTCTTTGATCACTTCAACTAGTTCTCAGTTAATGTGCCTTCCGCGTAGTTCGTACTGCGCTGTTCTTACTTAATCTTCGCTTGCTTCCATAACGAAGGGCTAACAGCCCCCCAATACTCACTTGTGACTCGTCCCGAGTCGCTACAGGGTTGAACCTTCGGTATCACTTCGACTGCATGCTACACAGAGCATCCTGTGCTTTCTTCTATGTCCCTCGCTGTTGTGTGCATACTATCTTTTCTGTGTCTAGTACCCAGTTTCAACTGCACTTGGTACCTAGACACTTCTTCCTTTGTTTTTACTGGGAGCTACGAGGAAGTTGGTTGTCATAATACAATTTCAACCGGCTCCCATTGACTAAACCTTCCTTCCATTCTCCATTCAGAGTCTTCAATTGCACAACTCCTCCTTCTGTAACATATGAAACCTGATATGGCCCAAGCCAATATGTCCTGAACTTCCCTGGATGCTTCATGAACTTGCTGTCATATAACAATACCAGATCTTCTTGCTTAAATGCTTTCTTCTTGATATATCGGTCATGGTAGGCCTTTTCTCGTTCCTTCTGTACCTGTTGATGAAATCCTGTAATAAACTTGTCTTCCTCTAGTTCTACCAATTGTGCAAGCATGTCTTGCACAACGCCTGTGTCATCCATATATGTAAATGCTGCAATTATTAAGCTAGGAACTAAATATTCCATAGGTACCACTGCTTCCAGGCCATAAACTAACTTAAAGGGGGTCTGCATTGTCAGCTTCTTGCAAGTGGTTCGATAAGCCCATAATACTGCTAGCACTCTCAAATCCCAATCATCTCCATTCACAATGCAAATCTTCATCAATGTTGTCTCCAAGATCTTATTGAAAGCTTCGATTGTACCATTCTCCTGCGGGTGGTAGGGTGTGCTCTTCTGATGGTGAACTTCAAATTCCTGAGTCAAGGCTTCAATGGTCTTATTAATAAAATGTGTACCTTGATTGCTCATAAGGATCTTTGGGAATCCAAATCTGGTTATGATATCATCAAATATGAGTCACACAACTATAGTTGCACTACAGTCCTTAACTGCTCTTGCTTCTTCCCATCTGGTCAAATACTATGTCACAATGATGATGTATCGAGCTCCTATGCGCTTTCCTAGTGGGTTAATAGGTCCCACAAAGTCAATGGTCCATTTCTCAAATGCCTGTAAATTTAGTTGAGGTGCTAAAGGCATCTCATCTCTTCTGGAGGGTTTCCCCACTTTTTGGCATACATCACAGGATTTATAGTATTCTTCAGCATCTTTATGTAAAGTAGGCCACCAAAGGCTGGCTCTAAGAACCTTTTGCACTGTTGCTTTTCCTGCATAGTGTCCTTCTGCGATGAATTCATGTGCTTCTGCCAGAATTAGTGGTCTTTCTGCCTCCATAATGCATCTCCTAAAAATGTCATTGGGTCCCATATTATATAGTTGTCCAACTATAAGTGAAAAATCTGTAGCGTGAACTACCAATTGTTTCTTCTGAATGATTGTATACTCGCAGGGTGCCATTCCTATAGATAGGTACTGGACTATCTTGACGAAGTGATCATCAGCTTTTCTGATGGCCAATAGCTATGCATTTGGTAGTGTATCGTCCAAACTGGTAGTTTTCTCTCCGTGTTCTAACCTATACAAGTGGTCAGGTCCCTTGTTCATTCTCCCTGGATTGACCACAATCTCAAAATCATATTCCTAGAATAACCGTAGCCATATGCATATTCTTCCCCCCCAACAATGGCTTGTTGACTAAGTATTTCATAGTAGAGTGATCATTGAAGATCTTAAAATGTCATCCCAACAAGTAGTGTTGAAACTTCTGCAGTGCATATACCATAGCTAATCCTTCTCTTTCAGTGGTAGTGTAATTTATCTTAGTTGTAGAGAGCTTCTTGCTAGCAAAGGCTAGTGGGTGGTCAATATATCCTGCTCCTGGTTGTGCTAACACTACTCCTAACGCAATATATGAAGCATTGACATGAACATGGAATTCCTTACTTCAATATGGGAAAACCAAAATAGGCGCAGTAACCATTTTCTTCTTTAGTGTGTTGAAGCTCTGTTGACATTCCTCTGACCATTGAAATTGGCGATCTTTCTTTAAAATATTTTCCATGGGTGTTGTTATCTGTGCATAGCCCTTGATAAAATTTCTGTAGTATCCATTATGTCCCATCACAGTGCGCAGCTGTCTAACTGAAGTAGGGGTGGGTAGATCAACAATGATGGAAATCTTGGAAGGATCTACCAACAACCCCTGCTTACATACAATGTGTCCCAGTAATACTCCAAAATGTGAAAGGAAGATGCACTTCTTTAGGTTTAGGGCAATCTAACATTGCCTGCACTTATCCAACACTAGTCTCTGGTATTGCATAGTTTGTAGCTAGGTCAAGTGGCTATGAAGTAGAAGGCCAAACTGGCATAATAGGAACCTATCCCACCCAATGTCACCACGATGGGGAGGTAAGGCCCAGGGGAGACGTCCCTAGTAACCTGGAGTTTTGAAGAGGAAAAGGTTTAAAAGTCAAAGTAAAGTTCCCCCTTCACAGGTCACCACCAAAATAGATAGTCCTGGCTAAACAACCAATAATGAAGTGTAGGCCCAAAGA
>JZKD02S2399934.1:75706-95007 GCA_000966675.3 Picea glauca
TTTTAGGGTTAGTAGTTAGTTAGGGTTTCAATTTATAAGAGGTTTTGAGAGTTGTTTCAATCACTTTCACTTCAACATTGGAGGCTAAATATCAGTGCCTAGGGTTATGGAGTCAAAAGGTGAAGGACGCACAATTTGAAGGGGATGAGATTCAAAGGACAAGAGGGAAAGGTTTCAAGGTGTTGCTACAACAGGGCCTTAAATATAGAACCCTAGGGGAGAGAGGTTCACTCTGGTGTTTCTTAAGCAAGGCCTCATTCTCTCTCCTCCTTCCCGGCAAACAACTAGCTCAAAGACAAGTAAAATCAAGACAAGAGAGTTTGAAGAGGGAGAGTGTTTCTAAGGCAAGGCTCTTTCATCAAATGCTAAAACAAAAACAACCCTAGGTGTATATAACCTAGGCCTGGGATTTCCTCTTCCTCTTGAAGTTTAAAGGTACGACTAGTTTAAAGGAAGAAGAAAGAGAGAGTGTAGCAATGGCTAGGCTCTCTTCTTCTTCTTCAATGGCTAAAAGGTTTTTCTATCAGGGGACATGAGACAATGACCTACTTGTGTGTTTGTCCCGTAGGATTTTGATTCAACAATATTGATAAATAGATGCAAGAAATTAGACTACAACCATTCAATCAAGAAGTTTTACAGAAAAATACTTACAAATCATCAAGAAAATGCCATGCAAACCCTAGTTGTAAACCTTCCTTCAAGAAAAACACAATAAATTGCCAAAAATATCCTCCTCAAACAAGTGCACCTTCCTCAACTCTACCAATAAACCTAATAGGGCGCAAAAATCAGATGTCACTAGGAGAGTGAGTGATGATCTATGTCAAAATGAGGATAAAACTCCTCAATATATATTGTATCAATGACCTTTAATTAATTTTAGGTCATAAAAATAGTCGACAAGGCTTTAAACCAAAATCATACTGGTTTTACATTAAAATGTCAAATTAAAACCCTAACTGAGTTGTAATAAAGGTAAAATCTCCTTCAAGGGAGGCGCTAGCCCCTTTTAGGGCAGATGAGGCATCCAGGAGAAAAACGTTGACCCCCCAGGGGCCTCTCCAACATGCTACATATGCCACTACTACCCAGTCTACCTCCAAGAATGACCATGAAGCTGGATGATGTCATGGTAAGGATGGGGATGCTCTGAGCCTTCCAAGGCCAACGTTCCACTAAAAAGGGGTCATTCCCCCTAGGCCAGGCTCTGCTAAAGTGCCTTTGGTGAAACATCCTCTTCTTCTCCGGTGAAAAACCTCGGTCAAACAATGTCCTGTCTCTGCCCCTCTGACGAGGGTCTCAGCAATCATTTGATGGGCTCTTCAGCCCCATGGAGGTCCGAACTAATCATCTCCCCATGTGTACCGGCCCAGGTGGTACCTGTCCGTCGGGCATGGTCCTGCACATCAAAAAATACGACCTCCATGGGCTCATTAGTCACAGGGATAATAGCAATGTCAATCACATTTCATCATTAATATTTATCAAACATATGCATAAAAACCCTGATACAACGTTCAACAGATCAAAGACATTACAGAAATCCAAAATACAAGATCGAAGAAAAGGAAAAGACATCCTATTGGGCTAGTATCCACAAGAGACAGGAAGTTCCTAGGAGGGTTTCATCCAAGTCATGTAAACAGGGTGATGTGGCTAGGGGATGTCCAGACGAGTGGGTAGAGTGAGAGACAGGGATGCATAATGTTATCTATGGGTGCCTTTGTAGAAGGTGATCTGTACCCGTCATGGATTCAATTTTTTCCATGCCTGTTCTTGCCTTTATTCTTTTCTTTATTTTCTTTTTCTTCTTCTTTTATTTTTATTCAAGGGATAATCGGAGGACACTGCCTTGGCATGGTGACCAGAGCTAACAATGTTACCCACAAGTACTTTCATAGAGATTTGAAGGTTGGCTCGTGATGAGACCCCCTTTCCCTTGGCCATGCAACCAAAGGTCACTGCCCTGGTGTGGTAACCAGATGGTGGCAATGTCATACTATTAGGTACCCATGAACCTAATAGGCTGGCTCGTGATGAGACCCCCTATCCTCTTGGCTAGGTCTTGTTTATTATTTTTTAGGTCCCTCTTGTTTCTTGTTGAGAGGATTTTTATTGCCTTCTCGGGGATCCCTGGGCGAGGCATCTCGAGGTTTTATTTCTAGGATTTTATCTTTTACCAGCTGCTTTTACCTTCTGGGCCTTTAGCCCCTTCCTCCCACGAGATAAGGTGCAACCCTACAAATAGGTCAATCCAATGCCTGAACAAGGGGAATGGGATAAATGAGCGGGAGATAAGATGAAAAAGTGGTGGTATGGTGGGAGCGGACGATGACTCTTCATAAATCCCCCCAGTGGAAAACCAAAACCCATGGGTACAGGATTTCTAGGACACCCCGTCAATCTCCCCAAAAATGGTCAGGTGGGTTAATGTAAGATCCAAGAAGTTATCAGAAATAAAAGGATTCAGATGCATATATCCGAAGGTTATAATGATCAAAAGTGACACATACGATGATACCTGGACCAATTACCTCATGGAGCAAGAGCCTTCTCCAAGATAAGACCAAGCCAATGGTGATGGATGTTGCTGCTGCTGACAAGATGAATCTGATGAAAGAAGAAAAGGATGGGCCCTCCAGGGCCATGCTTAGGTCAATCCTTCTCTCGGTACTCCATGTCTAGGACCTGTGGGCCTCGAGACATGATCTCCTAGTTATCCCTAGAAATCAGGGATAACATCTGGGTCCAACTCGGGGACATGTGCTCACCGTAGAGAGCATGAGAACCTCAACATCTATGGAATAAACTGCAGACCTGTTCAACTCGATAGGGGCATCAGTAACAAAAATGGGGCGGTAATTCCACCCCAACATATATAGACATATATATATAAACTGAAAATA
Organism: Picea glauca; assembly: GCA_000966675.3. NCBI lineage: Eukaryota > Viridiplantae > Streptophyta > Pinopsida > Pinales > Pinaceae > Picea > Picea glauca. Next base: position 78,616 of record JZKD02S2399934.1, read on the forward strand.
AAACAATCAATATGCTATGTGAAAGCAAACTAACATGAAATGAAAATGGTATAATACACAAAGAATGCCTACTTACCTATACTTACCTATGAAGTCAGGTCCCCCCACCTTAGTGGGGTTTAAGGAGGTGCCTGCTGATAGGTAATGGGTGCCTTATTCCTTCTAAAGTGGATAGGTAGTATTAGTTATCAACTGATTCCATTCCAACTTTGAAGGGTCTGAGCCATGATTGCATGCTTCCTTTTGCATTAGTTGGCTCTCCTTTCTGGGTATCCCACATCCATACCATATCTCCCTCTTTATACTTTTTGACTTTGTATTTGGTTGTTCCCTGAACAACCTTGGTGTATTGTACTGATTGAGGTGGGTGGGCTTCTGCTGTAAAAAATTCTTGTTGAGACGGGTGGATCTGTACGTCATCTTCATGTTTCTTTAATATCTTTACCGTCCCAATTTCTTTGTTCTTGAATTCATCTAGGAGTTGTTGGTATTATTCTTTCTTGGGCCATTCGATTTGATCAAAGTCCTCCATTGTTGCAAAGGGAATGTCTTCTAGAGAATACTTTTGAAGAGTTTGTATCATCTCATTCTGCGCTTTGTCATTATTGACGGGATGAATAATATCATGCCCATGGTCCCCAGTTATTGGCACATTGAGTAGACGTCCCATCGTTCCGTTTTTCAAAGGTAATCACAATAATGTGAGGTCCATCTCAAGGGAGCCACCCAACATTGCACCAAACATCCTAGATAATAACATTCCCCACACATCTGGGACATCAACCACCACAATGTCAATATGGACTATCTTTTCTGGATACTCCTTTAGGCACACTTCAAAATTTTCAACCACCCCATGTCTAGGTATTGCTTTAGATTTGAAACCACATACATTCCTGTAAGGTTGTGTGACCTTCAAACCCACTTGTTGCATGACTATGAGTGACATCATGTTGGCGCCAACACCTGTATCTAGCATGCAATTGTTGAGAATTTTGTCGTTCATTGTCAAAGTCATGAAGAAAGGAGGGTTTTCACCATATTGGACCCTGAAATGGTCAGGCTGCAACATAATAGGGGGGTCCATAGGTTCATTTGTTCCCAAAAAGAAAGTATCAAAGCGCTCCTTGATGGATGGGATCTTGATTGCTTCTCTCAGGGGGACATTTACATGCATCTTTGATAACGCCCCTTCGAAGTCAAAATTTAGGTCAACATTACCAGCCTTGGATGTCTTGGGAAGAAGTATCTCCAGGGGCGTGGGATTTTCCTGATCAACAACAGGTTGTTTCAAGTTCTTCCTTCTATATACCTGAAATTCTTGTTTCTTTAGTTTTTCTCGTGATTCCTGATCCAGGTTGTTTATTACCGCCATCCTTGTTGCTCTGGCTACTTCCTTCATGGCATCTTGATGTTCTATATCCGTGATATTTATCTAAGGAAACTCCATGAAACAATCCATGTTGTTGACTTGTTGATGGCCAACGTTATAAGGACATTCATGCTCCCAATGTGCTTCACTGCACTCCAGGCACCAGGGATTTTTATCAACAATGTTTGTAGGGGCCAAGGTATTTGGAACTTCATTCTCATTCTTTGGTTTGTAAAATTGGCTTCCTTTCTAGAATTGTCCTTTGTACGGGGCCTTGGGTGCTTGGATATGAGACTTTTCAGGTCTGACAATCTTGCTCATCATTTTCTCTTGATTCTTTATGATGCCATCGATGGAGACTTGTAGCTTGCTGATACTGGTACATAGATCTGAAGTAGGCTCAGCATTGTGTACTGTTTTCTGCTTGGTGTCTATTATCCCCCTTGGGTTAGCAAAAGGCTCAATTTTAGATGAAAGGAGGTTCCCTTCTATCTTGGTAGCGAGCTCTTGGGCTTCTTGAATGGAATGGGGGTTTTTGTCTCTAAGAAGATACCCTAGATGGTCATTGAAAGATCTAGTGTAAATATGGACAAGGTAGTCATCTTTCGGGTGATGGATTGTGGGAATTCTTTGTAGCAATGTCTCGAATTTGGTGTGAAACTCTCGAATGGACTCATTTTCATACTTAGCAAGGCTATTTAGTCATATGAGAATCATATTAGGGTCTTCTTTGATACTCCATCTTTTGAGAAAGGCCTCTTCAAGTCTATCCATGGTCTTGATGCTTCCATCGGGGAGGCTTAGGTACCAGCACCTTGAGGCATCATAGAGAGTAGCAGAGAACAACTTCATGACCAAATCTTCAGCATCATCATTGATGGGGTGAAGCTGAAAGAATGCCCAAAAGTTGCTCATATGCTCTTCGACACTGATTGCATCAGTGCCGGTGAATTTAGGCAACCACTTCTCATACTTGGGTGGCATCTGCCTAGGGTAGCCTGGTATGGCTGACATGTATAATGGCTTGAAAAGGGTAGATGACCATTGTCTTTGATTGTTGACTGGGTTCGTTGTAGTGGTCTGAGAGCTAGACATGATTCTTAAAGGAAGGCTCTTCCCGAAAAGTGATTTGACAACAGGAGAGTTTAAGTCAGGCTTCCTTCTAAAAGATAAAGGAGGATTATTGAATCTCCTTTTAGTTTGTGGATTCGCCAGATAGTTTACTTGAAACTACCAAAGAAAAGGGGAAAAACACCCTAGTGGAGTCGCCAGGTAAGCTTGTAAGAAAATGTCTCTGAGGAAAGGATTACTGAAAATATTTGTCGTTTGAGGAGAATTGACTCGGTGATCCCTGGAAACAACGCCAAAATGTTATCGCACAGTTTGTAGCTAGGTCAAGTGGCTATGAAGTAGAAGGACAAACTGGCATAACAGGAACCTATCCCACCCAATGTCACCACGATGAGGAGGTTCTTTCTCTTTAGGGAGGTAAGGCCCAGGGGAGACATCCCTGGTAACCTAGAGTTTTGAAGAGGCAAAGGTTTAAAAGTCAAAGTAAAGTTCCCCCTTCATAGGTCACCACCAAAACAGATAGTCCCGGCTAAACAACCAATAATGAAGTGTAGGCCCAAAGAAGAACACCTGCCCAGAACAAAGCAAACCAATATATATGCAAGCTATGATTCAATGGGTTAGTACTTCATAAGACTTATCTAATATCAATATATAAGGAATTGTAACAATAAATATTGACGAAGTCAATGTTTGTTAATGCAACAATGAAATAATATTACTTTACCAATAAACATCAAGATGATGTAGCAATCAATGTATCTGATCAATCCTCTTTCAATAAATGCATCAAACCACCATCTAATTGCTTAATATATAAAAATTGTTGCATCAAGATGAAATAACCAAGGGTGACATCAACTTTTAGGGTTAGTATTTAGTTAGGGTTTCAATTTATAAGAGGTTTTGAAAGTTGTTTCAATCACTTTGACTTCAACGTTGGAGGCTAAAGATCAATGCCTAGGGTTATGGAGTCAAAAGGTGAAGGACACACAAGTTGAAGGGGATGAGATTCAAAGGACAAGAGGGAAATGTTTCAAGGTGTTACTATAGAAGGGCCTTAAAGATAGAACCCTAGGGGAGAGAGGCTCACTCTGGTGTTGCTTAAGCAAGGCCTCGTGCTCTCTCCTCCTTCCCAGCAAACAATTAGCTCAAAGACAAGTAAAATCAAGACAAGAGAGTTTGAAGAGGGAGAGTGTTTCTAAGGCAAGACTCCTTCGTCAAACCCTAAAATAAAAATGACCCTAGGTGTAGATAACCTAGGCCTGGGACGTCCTCTTCCTCTTGAAGTTTAAAGGTACGACTAGTTTAAGGGAAGAAGAAAGAAAGAGTGTAGCAATGGCTAGGCTCTCTTCTTCTTCTTCTTCAATGGCTAAAAGGTTTTTCTATCAGGGGACATGAGACAATGACCTACTTGTGTGTTTGTCCCCTAGGGTTTTGATTCAACAATATTTACAAATAGATGCAAGAAATTAGACTACAACCATTAAATCAAGAAGTTTTGCAGAAAAATACTTACAAATCATCAAGAAAATACCATGCAAACCCTAGTTGTAAACCTTCCTTCAAGAAAAACACCATAAATTGCCAAAAATCTCCTCCTGAAACAAGTGTGCCTTCCTCAAATCAGCCAATTACCCTAATAGGGCACAAAAATCAGACCTCACTAGCAGAGTGAGTGATGAGTTATGTCAAAATGATGATAAAACTCCTCAATATATACTGTATCAATGACCTTTAATTAATTTTAGGTCATAAAAATAGCCAACAAGGATTTAAACCAAAATCATACTGGTTTTACACTAAAATGTCAAATTAAAACCCTAACTGAGCTGTAATAAAGGTAAAATCCCCTTCAATGGAGGTGCCAGCGCCTTGTAGGGCAGATGAGGCATCCAGGAGCAAAACGTTGACCCCCCAGGGGCCTCTCCAACATGCCACACATGCCACTGCTGCCCAATATGCCTCTAAGAATGACCATGAAGCTGGATGATGTCATGGTAAGGATGGGGACGCTTTGTGCCTTCCAAGGAAAACATTCCACTGAAAAGGGGTCATTCCCACTAGGCCGGGCTCTGCCAAAGTGCCTTTGGTGAAATGCCCTCTTCTTCTCCGGTGCAAAACCTCGGTCAAACACTGTCCTGTCTCTTCCCCTTTGTGGGGTATCAGCAACCATCTGATGGGCTCTTTAGCCCCATGGAGGTCTGAACTAATCATCCCCCCATGTGTACTGGTCCAAGCGGTACCTGTCGGTCGGGCATGGTCCTGTACATCAAAAACTATGCCTCCATGGGCTCATTAGTCACAGGGATCATAGCAATTTCAATCACATTTCATCATTAATATTTATCAAACATATGCATAAAAACCCTGATACATTATTCAACAGCTCAAAGACATTACAAAAATCCAAAATACAAGATCGAAGAAAAGGACAAGACATCCTATTGGGCTAATATCCACAAGAGACGGGAAGTTCCTAGGAGGGTTTCATCCAAGCCATATAAAGGAGGTGATGTGGCTAGGGGATGTCCAGACGAGTGGGTAGAGTGAGAGACAAGGATGAATAATGTTATCTGTGGGTGCCTTTGTAGAAGGTGAGTTGTACCCGTCATGGATGCAATTTTTTCCAAGCCCGTTCTTGCCTTTATTCTTTTTTTTTATTTTCTTTTTCTTCTTCTTTTCTTTTTATTCAAGGGCTAACCGGAGGACACTGCCTTGGCATGGTGACCAAAACTGACAGTGTTACCCACAAGTACTTTCAAAGAGATGAGAAGGATGGCTTGTGATGAGACCCCCTTTCCCTTGGCCATGCAACCAAAGGTCACTGCCCTGGCATGGTAACCAGATGGTGGAAATGTCATACTGTTAGGTACCCATGAACCTAATAGGCTGGCTCATGATGAAACCCCTTATCCTCTTGGCTAGGTCTTGTTTATTATTTTTTGGGTCCCTCTTGTTTCTTGCTGAGAGGATTTTTATTGCCTTCTCGGGGATCCTTGGGTGAGGCATCTCGAGGTTTTATTTCTAGGATTTTATCTTTTACCAACTTCTTTTACCTTCTGGGCCTTTAGCCCCTTCTTCCCACGAGATAAGGTGCAACCCTACAAATAGGTCAATCCAATGCTTGGACAAGGGTAATAGGATAAATGAGCGGGAGATAAGATGAAAAAGTGGTGGTATGGCGGGAGGGGACGATGAATCTTCATAAATCCCCCCAGTGGAAAACCAAAACCCATGGGTACACGCTTGCTAGGACACCCCGTCAATCTCCCCAAAAATGGTCAGGTGGGTTAATGTAAGATCCAAGCAGTCGTCAGAAATAAAAGGAGTCAGATGCATATATCCAAAGGTTATAATGATAAAAAATGACACATACCATGATACCTGGACTAATTACCTCATGGAGCAAGAGCCTTCTCTGATACAAGACCAAGCTGATGGTGATGGATGCTGCTACTGTTGACAAGACGAATCTGATGAAAGAAGAAAAGGATGGGCCATCCAGGGCCATGCTCAGGTCAATATTGATCTTGGTACTCCATGTCTAGGACCTGTGGGCCTCGAGACATGATCTCCTAGTTATCCCTAGAAATAGGGGATAACAGTCTCAAACATTCAATATGATTTTTCAATAAGCTAAAAATAGTCCAATCATCAAAATATGCTTCCAAAAATTTATGTAGAAATTCCTTGAATGCTTCAACCACCACCCTTGAAAAGATGGCTACTACATTCTTCAATCCAAAAGGCATCATAGTGTACTGGAACGAACCCCATTCTTGTTGCAAATGTGGTCTTATGTCTATCTTCCTTAGCAATCCTGATCTGGTGATAACCAAAATATCCATCTGTGAAGGAGTAAAATTCTTGTCCTCCTACATTATCTAGCACTTCATTAGTAAATGGTGTAGGGAATGGATCATGTAAGCATGCATCATTCAGTTTCCTTAAATCTACACAGATTCTAATCTCTCCTGACTTCTTATCCTGGACCACCATAGGGATAATCCATTCTTATTCTTCAACGGGTTCTATGATTCCTGCTTCCAACATTCTGTCTAATTCAATCCTAACTTTCTTCTTATACTTGGGATTTAGTCTGTAGGGTCTCTACTTGAATGGCCTTGCATCTGGTTTCAAATGTATCTTCATTTCTCCCATGGGCCCTTTAATTCCATTCATGTCTATGAACTTGGTTGGAAACAAGTCCTGATATTCATGAAGTAATTCTGTAATCTTATCGATAGTGCCATCATCCCAATAATCCCCAACGTTGGACAACTTAGGTGCTTTCTCTGTTTCGATATTAAGTTTCTTGATTTTAATTGGTTGTCCAATGAAAGGCAGTTCAATCTCTGACCCTTCTATGTCTCTCTGTCCTTCGGTTTCTGTGATGTTCACATTCCTAGGATCATCATCTTCATCAACATTGATATTATAACAACCCTGTAATTTTTGAAGAGGTGCAGTCCATTCATATTCTTCTTGCTCCACTGGGAGGTTAGGTGCCTCCTCAAAGACTTTCTTTATTACAACTTGTAAATTCTGATCTATGTGGGGTACTGAATTTCAAATAAAAATGTATCTATAAAGTTCTGAGTCATACCGTATCAATTTGAAGTGGTGAGGCATAGTTCTTCTTGAAGATACTAGTTGATGGGCGTAGTATCCAAAGTGTTAATGAACTTATGCACCCACTCTTCTTTAGGAATGCTTCTCCAGGCCTCCTCACAGCTTTTCACATGGTCTAGCCAATGACGGGATGCAGTTGGGTAGGATAGTCGGGATTAACTTCGTGTTCACCAAGTCATCTCGATGCTTGGTTATTTTCTCTACTGCAGGTCGAGATGGTCCAGATCCATGAGAAATCGATGAGGAGGCTTGCACTCCTCTCGTTAATGAGGCTTGAACTCCGATGGACACCACCTTCTCAACCATAAGTTCGATTAGAACTTCTTCGACGATTTTCTCTGTGACGCTGAGCTTGTCTGACATGCACACTTAGATCGGATAACTCAGGTGGATGAATGAGTGCTCAAATCAATACAACAGGTATCGATCTCAATAAAAACAACCCATTAGAAATGATTTGGCTTGGATAAAATTCACAAAATTGTTCTCGGTGCAACAATCGACGGAATAAGTAGACACAATGTAACAGATCTCTCCAACTGATCAGATGCCTTCATCAATGAGGTTCTGTCCATTGTGGCGTGGTCCCAACGGTATGATGGCGAGATTTTGGGCCATAACTGTTTTTCTAACCATTTGGGGTGTCGGGCTAATGGTTATAATGATTTCAACGACTATATTGCTTCATCATGGTGAAGTGCCATGTTGGGATGTTCTGATATCCCGACGGAGTTCTAGTTTTGCAAACCTTCCTTATGCGAAGTCCCTTATGGAACCTTCTGCAACTTTTCTATCTTCCCTCTCTTCTAAGTGAGATTTATATCCTTCCTCCCTATAATCTTTATCTCGGTATTCCTCTTTCCATTCTGATTCTTATCTCCTTTTGGCATAGTAACTACACGTTGTTGAGGTTCTTTCATAGGGTTCAAGGGAAATACTTCTTCTCTGTCTGGGGTAGGTTCTCTACTCTTTTGTGAGTCTTCTTGTGTTCTTTCAACTTCAACATCCAAGTTTCTGATTCTGAACAACTTTGATATGTTCTCCTATTCTTTAATCAAGTGTGTTATCCTCCTAGTCAAGAAATATTTTAATTCTTGCTTCTTTTGTTCTAAGGCTTCCTCTTCTTTTCTTTTGGCATGATCTTTCTCAATCCAAGTTTTTCTTAGTAATATAGCAAATGGGGCATTGTTCTCAATAAATTTAACAACCTCAACATATTCTTCTGTCTAAGTTCCATGAGCATCCATAGATATCTGGGTGAGTCTTCCACATAGGGTTATCATCTTTCCTCTAAATAATCCTATTCCTCCTAATGAAGGAATCATAGCAGGCTTTCCTAAAATTTCTCAAGTTCTTTCTATCATGATATTCACCTGTGTTTCTTCATCCAGGACACAGTCAATGTCGAAGTCTCCTCACAAGGAAACCATTTGTTGGCACAGGGGCAGACCCAGGGTTCAACGCTCAAGAGCACACCAACAAAACCCTAACTACCAACCCTTTCGACAACACTTGCGAAGTAGGTGAAGTCTCACCCGAGGTAGAGGCAAGGGTGGTTGTAGGACTCAGATTTCTTCAACCTTAGCTGGGACACCGATCTGTGATTACAACACCTTAACAAAGCACTTAGCAGTTACAGTTCATCAGTATTTAACCAATATCTACTCCACAGTAAAAACCCTAATCACAGAGCATCGCAATATTCACACAGATCTGATATATTCAAGAACCAAGCACATAAACATAGATTCAATCTAACATTCATTCACATTATTAAGCACAAAGCATCGAATATCTATCTATCATTCATCTTAAATCAAATCACTAAGCTATCATATTAGATTCTTCCAAGCATATATCAGTGCACTAAGCATTTAATCACATAAACAAGACAACAACCATAAAGAAAAAAGAAACCACAACACAGGATATACGTGGTTCACCCCTAGCCTGGGGCTACGTCCACAAACTCTTCTTCTCTTGTATTTCCTTCTGTCAATCTTTTACATGCATAGAGCCATGATATCTCACTCCGCAGAGGACAGGAGATCCACGCTCACCTCGCCATATCCTCCTTCCCCAAGTTAGGTTACAACATAAAGATTCTACTCAATCTCTTACAGTGACTTGCACTTAGCCTTGCAAGTCACACACAACATGCACAGAGCATATACAACAATCACTTGCACTTAGCACTAAGACTTAACACTTAACAAGGTACCAAAATACCTTGTCCTTTATTACCTCTCTTGGAATTCTATTTATACATTACAAAAAAGGCCTAAACATGGGTAAACCCATGGGCCGACATTCCCATACCCGTTACATATCCCAAAACCCAAAAATCCCTAAAATGGGGTCGAGATCCCGCGATCTCCTCTTTGACTTGTGCTCTGCCTTAGATAGACTGTCGAAGTCCCAAAAGCAGGTCAAACATGACCAAGGATCCTCAAAAATTGGTCAAGGGCCAACAATCCTTCGGCTCTTGGATCCACATCCACCTGCTCAATGATTTGTTCATGTTCTTCAACAAGTGTTGGGTTCATTGGTTCCTTAACGAGTGATGGGATTGCTTCCACATGCAAAATTACTTCCATTTGCATTGGCTTTTTGGTTGCTTCCTCTGTGTATTTCACAACACTTTGTTTGTTTCTTGCAACTCTACCGGGAGCTCTGACCTTTGGTGGTTCCATCCTTTTATATCTAGAATAAATTTCTTTTGATTGTTGTTGAAAAATCTAGGGATACTTGTTCTTTCTGTGTGTTTTCTCGACTCTCTTTCCTTATCTTTCATATGATATAAGTCACAATGAGGATTATCTTGCAAGTTTCCTACTTTTATACGACCTGTCATAAATGCTCTGTCGTATCCCACTTTTCCGTTTTACCATCTTTTCTTTTTTCGGTAGCTCTTTGTCCCATCGTGTTGTGTTCAATTTTTCTATTGCGCAGTTTCTTCAGGTTCTATCATACTTATTTCTAGCTTCTACTACATGTTGTATCCATGCACTGTCTGTCTACCACTTATCCATCTACCTACTTCTTCATTTTTATTTTTTTTGTTTTTTCTCATTTTCTACTTTTTCCCTCCTTTTTTCTTATTTTTTATTTTATTTTTCTTCTTTTACTGCCTACTATATATATTATGTCCAATCCTAATTCTATGCATGAGATCTACTTAGGTTTGGTAGGTCTACTATCCATATACATTTTCAGCAACTACCATTCACCATTCCTTGAAGTTCCTTTCCTGTTAAATCCTGCAGCTACACAACACCGCCATCTGTGACAGACTTTATCTCATATGGCCCTAGCCAATGCATTCTGAACTTCCATGGGTGTTGGAAATATTTACTATCATAGAGGAGAAATATATCTCCTTCCTTAAATTTATTCTTCTTAATAACTCTTTCATTCCAAGCCTTGTCCTTTTATTTCTATACCTCTTGATGAAAACCATCTACAATTTTGTCTTCTTCTAATTCCATGATTTGAGACAATATTTCTTGAGTTGTGCCTGTTTATGTCATATTTGTAATTGTTGCAATGCACAAAATAGGTATCAAATACTCCAAGGGTACCACTGCTTCCTGTCCATACACCAATATAAACATTGTATTCCTTGTAAGCTTATTGTGTGTAGTTCTATATGCCCATAGTACTACTGGTATCTTCAAGTCCCAATCATCCTTGTTCACATTACAAATATTGATTAAGGAATTATCCAATATCTTGTTAAATGATTCCATTGTTCCGTTGGCTTGGGGATGGTAAGGAGTGCTCTTCTAATGATGTATCTCAAATTCTTCAATAATTGCTTGGATAGTACCATTGATGAAATGATTCCCTTGATCACCCATAAGGACTCTAGGAATACAAACCTTGTGAACACTTTCTCGAAATAATAAGTGCGCTACAGTATTTGTGCTAAAATCCTTTACTAGTGTTGCTTCATCCCATCTCATCAAATATTTAGTCATTGTAATAATATACCTGACTTCTGATCTTCTAGCCAGTGGATTAATTGGTCCCACAAAATCTACTACCCATTTATAAAACACCTTCAAATTCACTTTGGGTCCTAATGGCATATTGTCCCTCCTAGATCGCTTTTGAACCCTTTGACATACATCACAATTTTGATAGTACTCCTTTGCATCCTTGTGAAATGTTGGCCACCAGAATCCTGTGTGCAATATCTTCTGTGCAATAGCTTTCCCTGCATAATTTCCTCCAACTATCCCCCATGTGCTTCTACTAAAATAATAGTCCTTTCATGTCCATAAAACATCTCCTCAAAATGTTGCCTACACCAATTTTATACAAGTGACCTTCAATCAGTTGGTAGTGTACAACTCTGGCCGCCATATTTTTCTTTTGCGCAGTGTTAAATTCCTTTGGGGAAAATCCTATACTCAAAAAATCAATAATATTAGAAAAATATTCATCAGCAATGTGTACTAAAAACAATTGTGCATCCGAGAAGTTGTCCTCCAAGTTACTTGGTTCTTCTCCATTAGTTATCCTAGATAAATGATATGTCCCTGCATTCAATATTCCAGGTTTCACCACAACTTCAAAATCAAACTACTGAAAAAATAGTAACCATATGCATATTCTTCCCCCCAACACTGGCTTATTGACTAAATATCTAAGAGAAGAATGATCTGTAAACATCTTAAAGTGTTGAACTAACAAATAATGTCTGAATTTCTGCAATGCATACACCATGGTCAATCCTTCTCTTTTTGTTGTATTGTAGTTCTATTTTGAATCTAACAACTTTCTGCTTGCAAATGCTATAGGGTGATATATATCACCTTCTCCAGATTGTGTTAATACTTCTCCAAGTGCTCTTGAAGATGTATCCACATGCACATGAAACTCTTTGGACCAGTCTGGAAACACTAAAATTGACGTTGTCACAATCTTCTCCTTGAAGATATCCAAACTCCGCTACCACTCATCATTCCACTGATATTTAATGTCCTTCTTCAATAATTTCTCCATTGGCACAATAATCTATGTATATCCCCTAATAAACTTCCTGTAAAATCCTATATGACCAAGTGTATTCTTTAACTAGTGCACTGACTTAGATGGTGGTAAATTCCCTATGACAAAACATTTTGTAGGATCAACCAATAGACCCTGTTTACGCACCACATTCCCTAACAAGATTCCAAAAGGTGTGCCGGAAATGAATTTCTTAATATTTAATGAAATATGACACTCTCTACACCCATCTAACATCAATATTAACACTCCCACATGATCCTTCAATAAACTAAACATTGTCCAATCATTAAAGTAAACTTCCAAAAACTTATGAATAAAGTCTTTAAAGGAAACCATTACTACCCTTGAGAAAATTGCAGGTGCATTATTCAACCCAAATGGAATCACTTTAGTAACTAATGTGATCCCCATTCTGTTGCAAATGTACTCTTATTTCTATCTTCTGGTGCTATATTGATTTGGTGATATCCTGAAAACCCATATGTAAGTGAATAGGCTTCTTTCCCTCCTACATCCTCCAATACTTCATCTATAAATGGGGTAGGAAAATGATAATGTAGGAAAGCATCATTCAGTTTTCTCAAATCTAAATAGATCCTTATTCCCCCTTGTTTCTTCTCCTGTACTACCATAGGGATGATCCATTATGATTCTTCCATAGGTTCTATGACACCAACTTCTAACATCTTATCAATTTCTTCCTTCACCTTCTGCTTATACACTAGATTCAATCTGTAAGGTGTATGTATTATAAGTCTGGCATCTGGCTTCAAAGGGATATTTATCTCTCTAAGTTATCATAGAACTCCTTTCATCTTCGATAATGTCAATAGAAATAGGTCAGTATACTCATGCAGTAACTCTGTGATTCTTTCTACTTTCTGATTATCCCAATAATCTCCAATGCTTGCAATCTTTGGGTTTTCTATGGTTCCCATTTTTACCTTCTTGATCTTCAGTGGTGCAACATAATCTTCTGAAACTATATTTGGAACTTCTACCTCTATTTCTCATTTGACTTCCGTAATCTCGATGTTGCACTAGTTTTCTTCTGTTGAGTCTTCTTCTTCTGTGACATGATAACAATGTAGTAACTCTCTGACTATTTGTTTCTTCTGGTTTTGATAAGTTGTCACAATATCGACTTATGGTTCCTCAAAAATCCTATCTCTTACCAACCTCAACACTATATATATTTATGTATTCTCATGCTCAAATGTAAATGCGATCACACAATTCTGTTGCATTTCCTCCCAATTTGCAGTTTCCCTACATTGTTATAATTCTGTGTGCCATTTCTTTGGAATGAATTCTAATGTGTGAATAAAGTGGTGTGGCCATTCCTATGGTGGTACTAATATCCATTGAATTATACATATTTCTACACGTTCTCCTGGTTGTCCAATTCCATCATAGCTTTCCACATATCTATTCTCCTGCTTTGTGTCGAATCTGATGCACAATAACCTCTTTCATTCATACCATTTTTTGATCTTCTCTTTATGTGTACCCCACCATCGTGCAGGTGTATCTTTCAAAGAAATATCTATTACTGGTAATCTTTAATTTTCTACTATTTCTAACTCAAACTTCATTAAAAATTCTTCTAACTCATTCTGACCATAAAAAGTAGGAGGCTCTCTTACCTCTGTACCAACCCATGTTACTGCACATGTCATCCTTGTGCATATTCTAGTGGATAAATCATGCGATGATTGTTGCCAATTATCTATTCCCATTTCAGAGTTTGAAGCATAGGAACTAATACTCCTCCAACTCAACATGCCATCTGTTGTTGGTTTCACATAATCTTCTTCTCACACGGTAGTTCTATGCAACTGGTTTATGTCTTCTATAATGAATTTTTATGTTGCAGGTTCCACATGCATTCCTCCTTATGAGAAATATAACGACACAATAACTATGTATTCTCTTGATTCAAAGATCATCTTTATAGTCTTCATATTGATTATATCCTGGTTATCAAAATCCAAATACATCCCCAACAATGTTGGATATGGTGAAGTGTTATCCACTATGTCAATTACTTCAAAGTTTGTCATGGTGCGCACACCATCTAGATCTACCAATATTCCCTTGAATGTACCAATTGGTACCACCCTATGTTGATTTGCTAGCTTCAACTGGATAGTTGAAAATCCCAATGTGGGTTCCCCCATAGCTTCCCATATCTTCTTAGGAATAACATTTACTTTGGAACATTAGTCTAGTATGATATCAACCATATTGAAATATCCAATGTTTGTATTCAACCTGAATTCCCTACTTGTTCTTCTCTTCTTACGAACATGATTAACTCACTTCTATTCTGATTTCATTTATTCTCCATAATTTCACTTATCTAACAGACTTTGTAATACTTGTAAAGAGTTTTTATCATTCAACAACTTCACAAAATACCCCAAAATGTTTCTCAGATTACTTACTAGTTCTGATGGATGTTCATTGTTGCTCTGATCAAACCATAGAGGCATTCCATAGACTAGTACATCATCTATTGGATTTATTCCTGAAGTAGACACAATATTCTCCCTCAAAATATCTTGTCTGGACTCTTTGAATATTCATGTACAGTATTCTTTCAAACTTTTGTTCATGTATAATATTCTTTCTAACCCAACGGTACTGGTCTTGATCCCTCTTTGTTGAATCTACTCCTGTCTTGGCTCCACCTCTAGTAACTATGTTGATATTCTTCCCATACTCTTCTCTGTTTTCCATGGAAATCCGTTGGACATTCTGATTGTTATGGTTCCTCTTATCATGTATCTTGACCAGAAGTGTTAGACAATATTATATCTCATGATGTGTTGTGTGACAATACATACATGTCGTAGGTGGTTGCGAACAATGTCTTACATAGTGTCACGTTTTCTGACAGTTGTGGAAAACTATTGGTGCTCTATCTCCTCCAAATAATCTTCCTTAGCGACATCCTGCCTTGAATCCTCCTCTGTTTCCTTGACTACCTCTGCGTAGTGTATTATACTGTCGTTCCTGATTGTACCACGGTTGTGCATTATTGTACTATGGTGGCACCACACACTGTTGGACGTTGTTATACTGTAGTGGTTCTCCAAATTGTTGCGTATTATTATATTGTGGCTACTGCACATGTTTTCCTGTCATTGATTCATCCTACACCCTATAAGTATCTGACATCCTCTCTTTCATTATCTCCAAGGTTCTGCAACCTTTATCTTCATGTCCAACTCACTTGCAAAAATTACAAAATGTGGTCTTTGATACTTTTTTATACTTATGCATAATGGGACAATGACAAAGATCATGTCCATGTGTTCTAAATATCTCACACCATGGTCCTCCTGGTCGTAAAGGATTCATAATTCCTATTTCCAAGTACTATACAAATGTTGGGAACTCATTCTTATGATGACCTTCTGTTCAGAAAAATGTGCACCAGACATCCTCCCTCTTTTCCTTTCCCTTATTCTGATTCAACTAAAATGTCAGATTCTTCAACTATGCTCTTATCTCTTCCACAAATGGATCTATATGATTATATTTATTTTCCTCTAATTGCAAGGCTTCTTGGAAGGCCTTAGCCTTGGTTTCAAACTTTTGCTACCTCAAAGGATACCTCAAATGTGCCAATAAAGAGTTAACAAATAAATGTCTATGTTTCATATCTATGATAGGATACTCCGACTTACCTTTTAGTCTCTTGAACTTCTGATAAACGTCCCAAACTAAATCACCTAGATTTTTTTTTATCTCTATCATCTCATTCATGAACTGACCTTCTGAAGTAGGTCGTTGAAATTCTTTGATCAATTCCTTCTTCACATCTATGACAGTTGTAGGCGCTCCTTGTGCACTGTTTATTGTGAGACACATATACCAGTCTAGTGCGCGGTCTCTGAATGTGATCTTCAATTGTTGCACCACTTTTGTATCTTCATCTATATTGTTCTTAGCTTCTGTTAAGAACCAAACATCAATATAGCATAGAAAAACCTCAGGAAAAGTATTCAACGCCTTGAAAAAAAGATAATTTTAGATAATAAGCCTCTTCGAGGGGGCAACCTCCTTTTACCCCACTTAAATGTTCAAGTCCAAGATGATTCAAAATGAAAAATGTCTCCTTGGTATATATAGGATACTAGGAGGTATAATTACAAATATTGGCCTAAAGCCAACATAATTAAAATGACATTACTAATCTAAATTACAACTAATGGCCTAAAGCCGACATAAATAAAATAGCATTACTAATCTAATATGCCCCAATTAAGGGGTAATGAGCCAATATT
>JZKD02S2399934.1:114082-135970 GCA_000966675.3 Picea glauca
AAAGGAGGTTTCCCCCTCGAAGAGGCTTATTATCTGAAATTATCTCTTTTTCAAGGCGTTGAGTACTTTTCCTGAGGTTTTTCTATGCTATATTGATGTTTGGTTCTTAACACCCCCAAATTCATGTGACCGCAGGTAGTGACCTAGCACTAAAAAAGAGGTGCTTATCCTATGCTTCAGGCCTCTAGGGCTTCAGAACTTTGGGGCTTTAGATGATCTTCCTTCATTACAATACATTTCCTTCGAATGTGAATTCTCTGAACACTCGGAGGATGTACAAATGGATGGTCCTCATTATTTTTTTAGATCTACGATGGATTAAAGCTCTGGGACTTTAGTATTCGATAGTTTCCAAATCACTTCTCTACAAATATCTTGAAGTTTTGACTCACCGAAGATTCTCTCTCTTTCCTCCATGTGTCATCTCCCAACCAATGGTTGAGATTAACTCCGACCTTCGAGAGTTCTCTACTCACAACAATATGCAACTCAATTCCTATGGAGTACCACCTCTCTGGACCTGTGGATCTAGTGCCACACATCCTCTCTGATCAACGGTCGAGATGGACTCTGACCTTCAGGCCTCTGAAAGTCCTCAACCTCAATTGTTTATGCCTTGAATCCTTCGGACTACAGGATCTACTTCTGCATGTTCTCTCTCGATCAACGGTGAGGATTTACTCTGATCTTTGGAGCTTTAGGTTTTTTTCATTCCTCACACTTCATTCCTTCCATATTATGAATTGGTGAACTCCTCGGGTCCACTTAGTACTACACATCAAAATGCTACGTGGAATATTCCAAGAAGCGAACACATGGCCCAATCTAAGGGGTGACACGTGTCAAGTTCTAACTGGAAAAACCATCCTTTTAAAAGAAAACAACACACTAACATGTGGCACACATCCTATGTACCCACATCACCCCAGGTGACATCATCAAGCCACATCACTTCGATGCTTCGTGACTTCAGAACTTTGGGACTTCAGGACTCTGAAAATTCAGAGATACAAAAGTTCTTCCAACGATTTCCCCCGAACACCGAACTGTCAAATTTATTAACCTCCCAAGGTCCAAGCAGTACATATGTCATCAATCAAGGTGGTGACACATGGCCCCACCATCGAGTGACATGTGTTAGGTCCCAATCAGTACTAAGGGCCTTTCAAAAGTACGAAAACAAGTGACATGTGGCATAATTAAGGTATCTCCACGTCACCCTAGGTGATGTCATCATGCCATGTCATATTCGATGCTTTGGGACTTCAACCATTCTTTATCATCGACACTTTCACAAAACTATCAAACTACCGAACTGTCGAACAAGTCTACGTAAACCCTAGTGACATCATCACGTCACGTCACTTCGACAAACCGGGACTTGGGGGATTTATTCTCATCGACACTTCTGCGAAACTGCTAAATTGTCGACTGTCGAACAAATCCATGTCTTATTTGAAGCTTCGGGCGAAAGGACCGAACCTACCTCCATCCCTTCCATGACTATTAAACACATTTAAATTAAATGAGATTATATTGATGTGATTAATTATAATAAATGTTTGACATGATTTATTTACATCACAATGTAGTATAATTAATATCATATTGCATTATAATATAACCTACGTGGAACCCTCTTCGGAATTTCAACTTTCAGGAGATTTAGGTTCATAAAATCCTGATGAAGAATCTTCGTCGAAGCTCGAAGGCTTAGGTATTAATGGGTATTGACAAGACTAAGTGATCCTTTGGTATAATTAATCATATTATGATATAATTAAATACAATATAATTATAATATAATTAATAAAAGGATAATTTGTGGTAGTTAATCATTTTCCTAGTAAATAAATAAATATGCATATATTTATATATGTTAAATTACGTGAAAATGCGACATGGATTTGCGTGCCAAGGAGGAATTGAATTATATACCTTAATTAAGGTTAATCAACTTAAGTATATTATGGATAAATTAACCTCATTGTGTTATAATATAATTACTCATAATTATCATATGAGTAATTTATTGAGTTAGTGTTAAACTACTTCTAAGGGGGAAAAGAGAAAGTAAAAACTTCAGTAATTATTTGGCCATGGGTATTAGGTTAAGTGGAAAATTGATACCCCATCCCTTAAAAAGGTATGTAGGGGTTGGGTCTGTGACACTATCACTTACATTTTCTTTGTCACTGATATACCATCCTCAATTAACTCTAACCAAATCCAGTCACATGGACACCAAAAACATCACCATACCATGTACATCAACCATGTACCATAACTTGTACCATACCATATACCAAGTATCCAGGATGTGCCAATGTCTCAATAATTTCCTCAGGTATGCACAATAACAACCAATATCATATACCAAGTATATTCCTCAAATTTATTCCAATATCACAATGATGTGCCTTCAACAATGAACCAAAACATACATAAAATACGTACCAAGGATATGCCTCAAACATGTATATATATCACCAAGATATAAACCTCAACCATATAAAACCATATACCAAAAGGGGCCTCCATGACATGCCTTAAGCATGTTCCATAACATCCATGATACAAGCTTCAAACCAACAGATAAAATACATACCTTTACTCATGAAGAAGAACTGATACATACCATTTCAGACTCTGTAACCACCATGTTGTATCATCATTCCTTTTTGTAACCTGAACCAAGCATCCTTCTTCAAATATGTCTTAGCCTCACTGGATATATTCCAATTATCACACAAGGGCTCACGTGTCATGCACTAAACAAACTGCGGGGGTCCCTCACAGGATACCAGTAGCATGACTCGCGAGGGTCATCTAAACTAGGGTTTCCTGAAACCCTTCCTTCTCCGCAACTCCAAAGTTCACACTCCTTTATTCCTCAAACACGCTATGAAATATTTACCAAAGTATCAATTTAAATATATATAAGCATTGAACTTGTGTGTGTAAAGATGAGATGCTTATTAAGGTGTATTTATACTTTCCCAAGTGACTTATTTTCTTCACTTTAGGGTCGACCTGTACTTTCTTGTTATAACCATTTTACCCTTTAATTAATAACTTGTAACTCTTTAGGGGATTATTAAACATTCTTCGGGGCTTCCAAATTCATGAGGGAATAAATCCTCAACCGTGACGAACCATGTAGTGTACCACCTACCGTTGGAAATAGCATGATGAGGACTATCCATTTTTTAGGGTTTTGTATACACTTGAAGTATTCTTCAACTTCATTTTCCTCAGTCAAATTCAGGCCTCATGACCACACCTTTGGATTTCTTGTAGAATTCTTCAAAGTGTCTTCCCATGAGGGCCATGCTTAAATATATGCCATAAGGGGACCACTTTGGAGACTTATTCAATTATACCCAATAATTCTAGAGGTTTCTATAATTCCTCTAAATTTTACATCAATGACAATTAGTTTTCGAAAAATCTCCCCCTTTGGTATTGATGGCAACACTCATGCTCCCCCTGTGACCAATTCTCACCCTATCTACATGCTTTTGTTCTTTCTCCCCCTTTGACATCAATGGAAAAGGGTCACTCCCCTTGAATATGTTCTTCTGAACTTTCTCTCATCAAGTGATTTTGTCTATTGGTTCTTCCTCATGAACTAAAATAGTGACATATAGAAAAGAATTGATATTAAGATTCCTTTATCATCTCTACACAGATGATTTCTCTTCCCTTGTATTCTAAGGAAAAAAAGTGTAGATCACCGTGGAGAAGAAACTATTCCAAGTTTATGTCAAAGATACAAAAATTTCTCTCTTGAGAGAGTTTTAGTGAAGATGTCTGCAATATATTCCTTTGTCCCAATATACTCTAACTTGGTATTCTTTTTTGTAACTTGTTACCGCAGAAAGTGAAACTTGATTGGAATATGTTTGGTCTTGGAATGCGTCATTGGATTCTTGGAGATATTGATAACATCGATATTGTCACAAAATATTGAAATGGGCTCATCATACTTCACTTGTATATCTTGTAGGGTTTTCTTCATCAAGAGAACCCAAGTACAACATGTTTTTTCTACAATGTATTATGCTTCTATTGCAGACAATAATATTGGGGATTGCTTCTTACTTAACCATGCTACCATCCAATAACCCAAATAGAATATTGCTCTATTAGTACTTTTCCAATCATCAATGCTTCCTACCCAATATGCATCTGCATAGATGACCATAGTCATCTCATTCCCTTTTGGATAGCAAAACCAAAAATCTATTGTTCCTTTAATATATATGAATATCCTCTTTATTGCTATAACATGAGTTTCCTACAATGCTTCTTGAAATCTTGCAACTTGTCCAACTACTTACATTACATCTGGTCTTCAAGCTATCACATAGAGTAGGTTTCCAATCAATGATCAATAGAGTCCCATATATTCTTCCTTAGATTCATATTCTTTGCTTAACTTACAACCGATTACCATTGGAGTACTTACTGGTGTGCAATCTTCCACTCCAAACTTCTTTAACACTTTTTTTATGTACTTGGTTTGGGAAATGAAAATTCCTTCATCCTGCTGAGATATATGAAGTCCATAAAATAATTTCAATTAACCAGGTAGTGACATTTAAAACTCATTTTGCTTGTCTTGGGGAAATTCTTACTCATCATGTCATCATCACTTCCAAAGATAATGTCATCCACATATAGTTCAATGATAAGTATGTTGTTTCTATCAACCTTTACATAGAGATTACTATCTACATTACCCTTTTTGAATCCTTGTTCCTGCAAATAGCTGTCCAATCTTGAATACCAGGCTCTAGGGGCTTGTTTGAGTCCATACAAATATTTCTTGAATCTTCAAACATCATCTTCCCTTTCTGATTGTAGGAATCCTTTTGGTTGTTCAATGTATACCTCTTCTTCTAAGTCACCATTTAGAAATGTTGATTTTACATCCATATGATATACCTTGATTCTCTTGGAACATGCATAGGCAAAGATCAATTTGATTGCTTCCATTCTCGAAACAAGGGAAAACGTTTCTTCAAAATCTACTCCTTCAAATTGAGTATGTCCTTTTCATACCAATATTTCCTTATTTCTCGTTATCTATCCATCTTCATTTAGTTTGTTTCTAAACACCCATTTTGCACCAATTTAAATTTTGTTCTTTGTTCTTGGCACCAATTCCCATGTTTCATTCTTCTTTATTTGGTGTAGTTCTTCTTCCATGGCCTTGACCCAATTTTCTTTCTTTGGTCTTTGATCTTCGGTACATCTGATTCATCATTTTTTATGTTTATACTTTCCACTATATTATTGAGTCTCATATTGTAACATTTTTATGCCTTGTTTTTGCTTGAGTAACCAACCAATATGCCTTTATCAACTCAAAAATCAAATTTTCCAACTTTGTCATCTTCTCTTTTTATGTAGAGCTTGCTTCCAAATGCTCTAAAATGTTTGACATTTGTTGGTCTTCCCTTCCATAACTCATATGGTTTTTTATCATTGTTACTTATGATCATTCCTTTGCTCAAGATATGAGCAATTGTCTGAATTGCTTGTACCCAAAAGATATTTCTCAACTTTGAATCTTTCAACATGGTTCTATCCATCTTTTTTATAGTTTTGTTCTTCCTTTCAATGACTCCATTGTTCTCAAGTGTCCTAGTTGATGAGAACTACCTTTAAATTCCATGTTCTTCATAGAATTACATGAATTATTTTGATATGAATTCAACTCCATTGTCTGATATTAAGCACTTAATTCTTGAATCCATTTCATTTTCAATCATCTCCTTAAATATTTTGAAATTTTTGAATGCCTCTAATTTTTTTTTGAGAAAAGACAATGTAGTCATTCATGTATAGTCATCAATAAGTATCATGAAGTATTGTTTTCCATTTAGTCCTTTTTTTCTCAATTGGCCACAAAGATCAATGTGAACAATTTCCAATGGCTTTGTTGTAAAGTATTCTTTTGATCTGAATTTTGTTCTTGTCTTCTTTCCATTTAGACAATGCTTGCACATAGTACTGGCCAATTATGAAATTTCAGGCATTTCTTGTACTACCTTTATACTAATATTGACCAGGTTGTCAAAGTTCATGTGTCCCATTCTTCTGTTCCAAAGCCATATTTAATTTTCCCTTCCCAAGAAACATATTTTTTTTCCAATCTCATTTAATATGTATATGTTATTTGGAGTTCTTACTATTGTAGCCACCGATTTTCTTGATCCTTCTTTCCTTATATCACACTTCTCAAAGTCAAATATAAGTCTATGTCCTTGATCACACATTTGAATCACACTCAAAACATTATGCTTCGTGCTTTCAATAAGTAGGACATTTTCCTCCTTGGAATCCTTACTTCCAATATTGATTGTGCCTTTCCCTATAATTCTGACTAGTTTTCATTGGCAAATAAAACCGATCCATCTCTTTATTTCTTCAGATTTATAAATTTTTTCTTGCCTCTTGCCATATGTTTTGAACAACCACTGTCAATGTACCAATCACTTCTTATTCTTTGTGCTTGTAGTGCAAGGGAACATTCTTCAACATTTAGGTTATCCTTCTTCCTTATCCAAATTTGTGATGGTCCCTTTTGATGATTGTTGAATTCTTTCTTCAGTTCCTTTGGAGGAACTGGAAATCTGCAATCCTTGGCCATGTGTCAAAAATCATTGTATTTATAACATTCTACTTCATCATTTAATGAGTCAAAATTGTTACATTGATGTTTTGGTAGAATCATATAGATACTTCCACATAGGCACCTATTTTGCATGTGGAAGTTGTCAAAAATATTCTAGTCTTGATTTTACTTTAGTTAAAAGGAATTAATTAAAGTAAAATTGTATTTATTAGTGAATTGAGTTATTTAAGGACATGCTTAGCATGTAATATATAATATAAATCTTAAGTGATTATGATAAGTAATCTCAACCATAGATCACTTTGAATATTGCAAATAGATTGTAACTCATGATTATAAAAGTGAGGCTAGGAGAAGGAGGAAGACACTTACGTTGAGAGAGTCGACACGGTCAGGACTTTTGACGAGAGGTTGAGGTTCAGTCACTTGGTGAAATACCAAGGTAGGGACTTGTGTGAAATACACATGTGAGAGACTTTGAGAGGAAGTCACTTTGGTGAGAGACCAAGATTCAATATATCAAAGAAGTTTTTTTTCTAGTGTGAGGAGTGTAGGAGAAAATAAGGACTCTTGTTTACACTAGAGTGAGGAGATCTCACTGGTTGGGTGAAGAGAGTTCATACAAGTATTGATGAGAGGGTTGAATGAAAAATGTTTTTGATTCAATATCTTGATAGGTGGAGAAGGGATTTCATCTATAGGTCATACATGTCAAGGAGGAGAGAGAGAAAATGCAGCCACAAGAGGGTTTCAAAGGACAAAATCCACAAGGAAGAGAAAAGTCATATGGATCTTGTCGTGAAGTATTTCCATAAACATCCTTTGTTCATACTGGAGACAAAAGTAGATATCCACAGGTCAAAGAAGGGAAAGTCACAATTTTTTGCAAGTCAGAGAAAGGAAAGTCGTGGTTGTATTGGGAAACATGTTGGTACATGGTCGTACATAAGCACATGAGTATTTAGGTTTTCCTGCAGTGTAATATTGTCTCAGTGGGACATTATCCTTGTTATGGGAGCCCTAATTTGACCTTAATAATATAAGCATTGGACTGGTTTTACCTTCATAGTTATTCCAAATCTTTACCCAAAAAATTTAGTGTTTTAATGTGCTTGATTTGGTTTCCTTGTTTAAGCTTTCATTTCATGTTTCCATTGATTAACCTAGCTATGCTTTAATTTAGTAAATGTATTTTTCTTGGAATTAAATATCGAGTGCTAGGTCCATAGGGAAATTTCAACATTGTATCAGAGCTGAGGATTTGAAGGAAAGAGGGAGAATAGTCTTTCAAGGGAGGAAAACAAGAGGAGAAATGTTATCAAGTAGATAACCAACAGAGGAAATCAAAGGACACAGTTTTCAGGGAAACAACAGTACTGGGTATAACATGTGTTTTTGTAGGTATACAGAGGCATCTATGAGTCACAGTGTATACATTCACGATATATGTGGGTCATCGAAGGACACATCGTAAATATAAGTGGTTCAAAGAAGGGAAAGTCACAAATAGGTCATACAGGACAGTACAAGGTAGTTCCAACAAAGGGTTATCATATCAGATCTTGAGGATGGTGAACACCTTGAATATTGAGGACAAGTTAGAAGGGGAAACAAACATCTATTCTTGGAAGGAAACGATTCTTATTTTATTAGAGGATAATGACCTCAAAGAGTATTTTGATTCTGTGGTTGTGACTCATATTGATCCACAAGAATTGGAATTTCACAAGAAGATGGAAGTGAATACCAAGAAGGTGTTGCTAGAATCGGTAAAGTATCACTTGATTCTTCACATTTACGAGAAGAAATATGCCAAGGAAATGTATGATTCTTTGGTGAGTCTATACCAAAAAAAGAATATAGGCATGTTGCTACATTTGAAGAACTAGCTTCAAGTTGTTAGGATTTACAGTGAGGACACGGTTGTAAATTATATTATGAATATTACACAGATCTGAGATCAGCTTATAGAAATTTGTGAGACAATACAGGATGATGAGTTGGTGAATGTAGCATTGAGAAGTTTTCCAAAGTATTGGGAACCGTTTTTGGAAGGTATATGTGCACGAGAGTCAGTTCCAGGGTTTGATACACTATGGAATGGTTGTATTTGAGAGGAGACTCGGTTAGAGTCCATGGATGGTTGGAAGAGGAGCTGTGATGGGAAATTTTCTCTTTACATTCAATAAAGGAAGGGAAAGTTCATGAATTTTCCAGTGGAGAGTCAACCACTAAATATGGAAAGAAGAAGAAGGACATAATAAAATTCAAGTGCTTTTGATGTCACAAGTTTGGACATTATGTAGGGAAATTTCCGCATAGGAAGAATGGGGGGAAACAAAACAAAATAGAGAAAAATCTAGGTGGGAGAAGTACCTTCCTCGCTAAGAGGGAGTTTTTATGTTTTGGTATCATCAGACATGTACTTCTACATAGACATTTTTTTTTCATGTGGAAGTTGTCAAAAATATTCAAGTCTTGATTTTACTTTATTTAAAAGGAATTAATTAAAGTAAAATTATATTTATTAGCGAATTGAGTTATTTAAGGACATTCTTAGCATACAACATGTAATATAAATATTAAGTGAGTGTGAGAAGTAATATCAATCATATATCACTTTGAATATGAGAAATATATTGTAACTCATGATTATAAAAGTAAGGATAGGAGAAGGAGGAAGATACTTGTGTGGAGGGAGTTGACACGGTCGAGACTTTTGACAAGAGGTCAAGGTCGATTCACTTGGTGAGGGACCATGGTAGGGACTTGTGTGAGATACACATGAGACTAAATTTGAGAGGAAGTCACTTTGGTGTGATACCAAGGTTCAGAATAACAAAAAAGGATTTTTTCTAGCTGAGGAGTGTAGGAGAAAAGGACTTTTTATTACACTAGAGTGAGGAGATCCCATTGGTTGGGTGAAGAGAGTTAATCAAAGTATTTATGAGAGGGTTGGATCACAAAGGATCATAATTCAATATCTTGATAGATGGAGAATTAATTTCATATATAGGTCATACAGGTCAAGGAGGAGAGAGAAAAGAGGCAATCAACAGTGGGTTTTAGAGGATAAAAGTTGTTGTGGATGAGTTAGTGAGTGTGGACACAAACTAATATCCCTAGTTCGTGCACCCAAAACTACAATGAAACATACAATATATATTCCTTTCCTTAGATTTAGAATTGAAATACGAGTATATAAGTAGTTCACACCTTTTGATACAGAGTTTTGTTTCATTAATTGAAGCTCCAAATTTGATCCCAAAGTCTTTTTCTACAGACATGTGTAAGAATAAAAAAGAACAAGTGAAAAAAAAAATACAACACATATTTCGATAAATCTAGGTAGATGGACAAGTAAAAATACAATAAATATGATATACCAACATTATGGGAAAGGGAAAATATAATTGTATTAGTAAATCAAGAAGCAACTTACAACCAAGCCTTGGCATTGACAAACGCCTTCCAGTAGTTCGACATTCCAATACCCAAGTAGCCTCCATAAGTGCCATCACCATCTCTTGAACACGTTAGCCCAAATATCTTAGGACCACAATGAAGTTCACAAACACTTAATTACAAACAAGGAGCTATTCTCAATTCACCATTATTTGATTACTCATCACTTATTATCCTTTCCCTTTAGAAGATGCATCCATTTATATATTTGAGAGGAATCCATGAGGAGGTTAGGATGAGAGGTTAGGATCTCAATAAATCAGGAGAGATGGGTGAGATCCAAACTGATCGGAAAATAACTCATCATCAAAAATTCTCTTCTATAATCTTCAATAATTTCTTCTTTTCTCCCACGTACAAAGGTTCTTGCACCCTTAAACCTCAACAAAAGGGGACATTGTCACACCCTAGAGTGATGAAACATGCGACAAGTGAAGTTGTCACACCTTGATAGAAAGTAACAAATGACAACTTTGTAACTTAGGGTTTTTTAGAGTTGATCCTTCCCAAGAAGAATTTATCTAAATTTATTCCAAAGTTCTATTCTTTAAATGTCAGAGAATAGGAAATATCACTTGTTGCGACAAAAAATTGTATAAGAGAAGCCACAAGGAAGAGAATAGTTGTTCAGATCTTTCCATATTGGATTTCTATACACATCCATGGGTCACTGTGGAGACAGTCGCAGATATCCGCGGGTCAAAGAAGGGAAAGTCATATATGTCCATAGGTCATATAAAGGAAAGTCATGGATGTATTATGAAAAGTGTTGGTACAAGGCCATATAGAAGAACATGAGTCTGTATATTTTTCTATAGTGTGTAATTGTCTTAGTGGGCCATTATCCCTATTACAGGAACCCTAATTTTACCTTAATAATATCATCATTGCACTAGTTTTCCCTCTGGGGTTTTTCTAAGGGTTTACCCAAAATTCTTGGTGTTATTATGCACTTGATTTGTTTTCCTTTTTTATTCTTCTGCGACATTTTTTTGTTGAGTAGCCTAGCTATGATTTAATTCAGTAAATGTATTTTTCTTGGAATTAATTGTTGAGTTCTAGGTCTAGAGGGAAATTTCAACATGTTATAGTTTCTATTGTATTTTTCATGAGTATTTTTGAGATGATTAATTCTAGGGTGGCCTTAATAGTTTCTTTTTTTGTTAGCATAAGCTTTGTAGTTTATAGATTTGTGCCCAAAATTGTTACAAGAATAACATGAACCAAGAAAGATAGTTTGATACTTGTGATATATTATGAATGGTGTTGTTCCTCTGTAATTTTCTTCTAGATTTATTTACATGGGTGGTTTTTGATTTTGAAACCTCGGTCTTCTATAAAATTCCATTCTTCTATAATCTTCTTCCTAATCATTTTCATGTGAAGGCTTGCATTCTTCCTTCTTGGTGAATTCTCTGGTGACTTATGCATAAGTCCTTTGTTTTTCTTTCTCTTTTTTAGTCATAGAGATTGAACCCTTTTTTGTGTGTGTTTGGTTGTATCCCAGTCTAGACCTATCATGATAAAACTTTTGAATGCGATGATTTCATCGAGTATTTTGTTGTTGTTCTGCTACATATCTCTTTTCT
Organism: Picea glauca; assembly: GCA_000966675.3. NCBI lineage: Eukaryota > Viridiplantae > Streptophyta > Pinopsida > Pinales > Pinaceae > Picea > Picea glauca. Next base: position 125,783 of record JZKD02S2399934.1, read on the forward strand.
GAATTTCCTTTCTCAGTGAAATTATTACAGTTTCTAAGCTCTCTTTCTCTTTTTACTTTTATTCTAGCATGCTTCTAAGTATCTCTTCGATCCTTCTGGATTCTTCAACTTGGACTTCAGGTTCATAATCATATGTTGATCCTTTTCATAATTAGGATTTTGAGAATACTCCTTTAGAATAAGTAATTCACCCTTGAGTGATTTGTTTTTCTTCCTGTCTCATTTTAGTTCTTCTAAAGAACTGATTAGTTCTTCTCTAAGATCAACTTCACCTTATTCTTCATAATCCTCTTCATCATTTTCATAATCCATGAAGAGTATATTTTTTGAGTCACTGTCACTATCATCATCCTCATCGGAGGATGAATTGTCCTCCTTTGTGTAGATATTTTTCTTGAAGAATTTATTCTTGTTTCTTCTCTTGTATCCCTTTTGATATTTATTTTCCTTCTTAGGAACTTATTCTTCATCATTCTCTTTGTTCTTAGAACATGGACATTTATTATCAAAATGACCAATTTTACAACAATTAAAACATTTAAAAGGAAGCTTACCTTTGTACTTTCTAGTTCCTTTCTTTAACTTCCTTACGAATTTGGCCATCTCTTCATCTTCATTAGAATAATCACTACAACTATAGCCTGACTTTGGATTTTTCATATTCTTCTTGGTCTTCTTGGATGCCTTGAATGTTGCTTCCTTCTTGGGTGGATTAACTTGCCTGGGCCTGATTTCATAGGATATACGTATCCCATGTATCTCTTCCATTCTTAACGTGGGAATATGTGATCTTTCTTCTAGGGATGAAATTTTAGGATCGATTCTCATTGGAATAGATCTAAGTAACTTTTGAACAATTACTGATTCTTTAATTTCTTCTCCCAATCATTTAATGGAATTTACTATTTCATCAACTCATAGAAAGTAAGTTGCAATATATTCATCTTCATTCATTGATATAGGTGGATATTGGTGTCCACTCACCTATTCCATTGGCTCAAAGACCAATTTCCATTTTGGCAATTTTTTCCTAGCTTTTCAGGTCCTAAACTATTCGGGTCATTTTGAGGCCCTAAACACCAATTTTTGGGCCTGCCACAGGCACACCATAGGATTTAGACAAAGTGTGAGGAAAACATGTGTAGTAATCAGATATTTATTTTCAACGAGATATCATGCGCCTAAACCGAATTATGTATGCAAAAGTTACAACCCTAGGAAGTTGATGTACCAACTTACCCCATCGGGGCCCACATGAATTTTGGCGCTTCATCTCCTAGGGTTAATTTTTTGGATGTTTACGGTTTTCTCATTTATGATTTATGTTAAAAATGATTTTGGAGCCTCATTGTAACCAACTTCTTCAATGAGCATAGTCAACACATCTCTTCTTAGAGATAAGTGACCACTATTGTATCTAGCTTGTGTGCTTTAGCATTTTACAGTCTTTTGTATTTCAGATACTCATTGATAGAAACTGAGCTTTACTGTATTACTATTTTCCTTGGAATATATTTGTGTCATTATTTGTTATATATTTGTTATATATCTTCCTTCATATCATTCCTAAAACAATATATATCAGTGGTATCAGAGCGGTCTACTCCTTATTGTCCTCAGTGCATGTTCCCGACGAGGTTAGGGTATATAGATTTGTTTCTCAAGCTTGTATATATTGAGTAAAACCTCTCTCGCATTCCCAAGGGACCTTCCATGATGGACGAAAATAGGTATTATGGGACATGAGATCATTTCGAATTGTTTCTCATGGAAGCTCTCGCGAGACAGAGGAATGAGATGATGGATAATTTCACCCAGATCCTTCAATGCCTTTCAAAAAAAAGGAGGCACCTTCCACCAAAAATCAATTTTGAGGTTCGAGGCCCTTAGAGGTACAAGTTAACTCTGATATTCCTTTATTTGAAGGGTAGATAAATGTAGACACTTTAGAAAAATGGTTAAATCTAATCGAGGGTTATTTCTTTATCCACAATTTCTCCAATAGTGAAAATATCACCTTTGCTCTCTTTAAGGCCCTTCCCCATGTCAGATATTGGTGGGAGACTTACTGTGAGCAACATGTTGAGGATGAGTCTTTAATTTTTGGGTTAGCTCCCACTTGGGAGGATTTTGTTGATTCTCTCAAGGAACAATATCACCTTGTTGGAAGTTATGATGACTAGTACATGAGATGGACGACACTAGACCAAGAGAGGGGCCAAACGATGCCAAAGTTAAAAAATACTTTCCATACCTTTCCCACCAAGATGGGTATTAAAAACTTCGAGTGACATATGGTCCTAAAATATCGTGGGGCTTTGCACAGGTACATAGAAACTGAAATGGAGTTTCTGGACATTGCGTGATTGGGAGGCGCTTATCAATATGTTGTCAAAATCGAGCAGAAATGCAAGCAACAAAACAAGTAGGAGTTTGGGTATGCAAATATGCAATAAGAAAAGTATGGTAAGGGTGGTCCTAAATCCCAGGACAAAGGTTAGATCAAGGATGGAAAACGCTAGGACAACCTTTCCAAGCCACCAAAAAATAAGGATAATGGGATGTCAAAGAAGGGAACTCAAAAATGGTGTGATTTCCATGAAATCCCTTGGAACAATACTGATGAATGTCACTCCAAACAGTTGTTTTTGGCTGAGAATAAATACCCAGGGTCAGATTATCACTTAGACTTTGATTCAGAGGCAGAAAAGGGAAGGAATATTATTGATGCATAACCTAGTGTCACCATATCTACCACAAAAGTCCATCTAGAGGAACTGGAGGAGCATGAAGAAGGGGAGTGTCTTTTCCACTCACATATGTGGTTGAAGGGAGCCCCACTCCATTTCATTTTTTAAAGTGGTAGAAATAATAATATCAGCATAGGTCATCAAGAGGTTTAACATGAAAATGATAGAACATCCTCAACCATACACCACTGGTTGGATCAACCGAGGACATCACATTCGCATTAGCCAACAATGTGGCATGCACTATGAAATCAAACCCTTCAAAGAAAAGGTATTGTGTGATGTTTCCCCACTTTAAGTTTTTGATGTTTTTCTAGGACAAAAATACATGTGGAAGCATCATGTTGTTTATGAATATATTCCCCATAGTGTCATTATTAGTTTGGGAGATCAAATCTATAGGGTACCAACAACAGTCCCAAATATTGTGATCTCTTTGATGTATATGAAGTAGTGGAAAAAGGTGGTTTCTCAGACCGAGAGTTTTTTCCTATGTATAGTTCGATTAGAAGATGAACAGAAGGTCACTGCAGCCACCAAAACATCAGCATGAAGTCTCTCTTCCCAACAACAAAGGTGGATGGAATTTTCAAGGAGTAAAAATACATATTCCCCTTTCCTACTGGGGTGCCTATGCACTGTCAGGTAAAGCACTCAAATGATATGAAACTCGGTGTTCCACTGCCTAATATCCCTATATACAAGCGTTCTCTTCTAGAGAATGAATAAATCAAACCAGATCAAAGAGCTATTTCTGAATGGCCACATTAGACCAATATCCTCACCTTGTGGGAGCCCAATTGTTCTAGTATAGAAGAAGGATGGGACATGGTGATTTTGTATTGATTATAGAGCCTTGAACAATATAACATTCAAGAATCGATACCCAATTCCCAGGATTGATGATATTCTCTATCAACTCAAGGGAGCCAAGGGTTTTAGTAATATTGATATGAACTCAAGTTACCACCAGGTGTCAATTGAGAAAACTGATTTGTGGAAGACAAAGCTAAAGTGAAAAAAAGGCCTCTTTGAGTGGTTGGTTATGCCTTTTTACTTGACGAAAGCCCCAGCCACATTCATGTGGATGATGGATGATATATTATGACCATTCACAAAATCCTTTGTGGTTGTATATTTGGATGACATCCTCATATTTAGCAAAACTTGAGAGGAACATTTGGATCATATTAAATAGGTATTAGGCACCCTGCGACAACACAAGTTATATGCCAATTTGAAGAAGTGTTCCTTTGACATGCAGACAATCCAATATTTGGGATACATCATGGATGAGCAGGGTGTACATGTGGATCCAACCAATATCCAATTCATCCGTGATTGGCCGACCCCGAAAAAAATGACCGAGCTCTGCAACTTCTTCGGCCTCGCTAATTTCTATCGGTGGTTTGTTTTGGGGTTCTCTCATATCACTTGGTCCCTAAGCCAGGTGACCAAGGGTGGCACGAATTCCAAGCTTGTGTGTTCCGCACCCCAACAAAAATAATTCAAGGATCTAAAATCCTACCTCTTCTTAGCATCAATATTCATTCTTCCAAACTTGCAATGACCATTTGAGATTGAGACAGATGCTTCAGATTATGCTGTCGGTGCAGTCCGCACTCAAAATGGGAATCTAACAACCTACCATAGTGAAACTCTATCTGATGTTGTTAGAAGATACCCCACCTATCAAAATGATATGTACTCCATTTTCCAGACATGTCGACAGTGGAAGCATTACATTATGGGGAAGGAAACAATCATCCACGCTGATCACAGACCTTTTCAATTCATCCAGACATAAGAAAAGCTACAAAATTACTTCCATCAAAATTGGTCCATGTACCTGCAACAATTCCACTTGAGTATCAATAACAAGAAGGGTAGTACCAACCATGTCGTAGATTGCCTCAGTCAACCCCTAGTGGCAACTCTAACAATAGTTCTTAACTCCTCTAAACATGAGACATCTATATGGCTACAATTATACAATAATGACTCTGACTTTTCTACTTTCTATCAGACATTGAGTGCAGAAAAAACACTTCCCACATTTCATATCCAGGATAGATTATTATTCCATTTGAACCGTCTTTACGTTCCTTCAAGAAAGCGTGCAAACACTACTACATATTGCAAAAATTGTTATGATCTAATTGCGACGTTATCGACAAAATTGGCCATACCATCAGAAAATAGAGGATTTGTTTTTCTCCATACTAGCCAATATCGTCGCACTTGTGACATACTTTTCAAATGGTCACAAAAGAGACGACGTTTAGAATACATCTCTCTTGCGACGACATCAAATGTGCATCGCACTTGCAACGGTGTGGACACTAGGTTTCCCCCTCATAATGATCACTCACTATTTGACAAAGACAACATTGACTTGGTCAACTGTCATTGAAATTGCGATGTTATGTGCATCGCACTTGTGATGGTGTGGAAACTAAGTCCCCCCCCCAACAGTCACCCACTATTTGACAAAGTCAACATTGACTTGGTCAACTATCGTCGGAATTTAGACGTTACAAAATCTACAAATATGTTGCATTTTACGGATGTTGCGACAAATTTGATATAACAATGACGATTAAAAAAGGGTATAAGGTCCTCTTGGCGAACACAAAACAAGTTTTTTTTTTCATATATTATAATAGAAAATTATAATAGATATTCTATTGTACAACACTCAATTTTATAAGATAATAATCAATATATATCTGTGGGGAAGAATTTTAGAAAACATTAGAGGTGGGGAAAAAAATAAAGAGGGTGAAAAGGGTGATGGTAAATATTATTTCCCTTGCAAAAATTGTTGTACTAGATGTCTCGAAAGAGTTTTAATAGCAGCAACTAAAACAAATTGTAGAAAATATGAGTACATGGATGGGGGATCAAATGAATATCATCCCATGGTAATTAGCTATATACATATATATATTCATTATCTATTTTAATATTGATTGTATTCTCAAACTTTTATACTATTTTAGACATGCACTAATTTTTCATGATTGTTTGTAATTATAAAGTTAGATTTGCCCCCTAACTCTCTGCAGAAATCACCAAGTAGTAGTAGAAAGATGTTGTACAAGATGATGAACATGAAGCATATAATGAATATCAATTTAATGATCCCATGGAAGTAGATGACAATAATAACATAGTTCAAGATGATGGGACAAATCAAATGATACAAGACTTATTCAGTCATCCATATGAGGATCATGGGGACAGTAGTGATGGTATTTATGATGAACATTTGATTGAAAAGGAAAATAAACGACTTTATAAAGGGTCAACAGGAAATATTATCTCCACTATATTGTTGTTGGTGAACTTAAAAGTTACGAATCATTTTTCGAACACTTGTATGACAAAAATCCTAAGGTATGTAATATGTTTCATCACATCTACATAAAGGTTGAATTTTTCCCCCTTTTTTTAGTGTTAATTAATGTGTAAAATAAAAATGAAATATTTACAATTACTATTATTTATATTAACTAGTTATTTTTTATGTTTTAAATTGTTAGGTGAATTTATGCTACCCTCGTTAAATATTTTACCTTGCACATATTGAGATTTACATGCCATTATGAAAGACATTGGAATGGAGTATCAAAGTATAGATTCATGTCCTTATGATAATATTATATATTATGGAAAACATGCATCAAAAAAAAAATGCCCGGTATGTGGTATCAATAGATATCGAACCAATCAAGTAACAAAAATGGTGCCTTGAAAGGTTCTCCATCATATTCCCATAATTTCATGTTTGAAGCAATTTTTCAGTTGCCAAATCATAGCATAGTTTATGGATTACCATGCACGAAAGATAATTGAAGATGTTTTTCTTTGAATTCCTGCATATGGTTATGCATTTAAGGAAATTGCTGCAAAATGGCAAGAATTTATAGATGAACCTTGTAATGTTAGGCTTTCATTGGCAATTGACTGTGTTAATCCAGTTGGACATCTTCTGTCTATTTACTTAGTGTGGCCTATTTTTATTATCAACAGTAAAATTTCTCCTTGGATGTCAATAAAGAGGGAGCACATAATGTTGACAATGATTGTTCCAGGTATTTGTTTACATTAATTTTTCGAATGTAATTTTTTCATTTTTCTCTTTTTTTGCATAATATCTTTTATTTATTTATTTACATATATATACATACCATGGTAGTAATTTCATGTAATTTCAAACAATTAGGTAAGTACCAAGTTAAAGATATGAATGTGTATATCAATCCTCTTATCGACAAGCTACTAAAGTTATGGGAGGGCATCACTATGTATGACATATGTAAACCAATTGGAATAAGAGATTTCAATGTCATGGAATACTTTTATGGACAATTCATGATGCCCCGGGACTAAAAAATTGTTGTGGTATGTAACGTTCCATATTCAACGCTTGAATAGTATATAATTAATTGAATATATCATACATGTTGTTTAAATAATCCTTTCGTATATTAATAATTCACATTAATCCATCTGTTGTAGGTCTTCAAACAAAGGGTAAATTTGCATGTCTAGTTTTTGGTGCTAAGATGAAATCTCACCAGTCAAAAGGTTTAGGAAATGAGATGTTTGATGAGTATAGACACTTCCTCTCCAAGAACCATAAGTATCGTACTACTGAAAAAATTATTTTCAATGGGAAATAAGAGACTTGACTAAAACCACAAAGAATGAAACCTCGCCTATGGAAGGTGGCATATGATAGAATTAATCCTTGAGGTATGCATTTTGTTTATGTATCATAAATGGAATCATGTTTTGAAATTCTATTTTAATTATTCAATTTATTTTACCGCATTTGATAAATAGTGTTATGATTTTTTTTATGCTTCATCAATGTCATCATTGTGAAGGTAGTAATAATGGACTTCCACGAGGAATGAAATGTTATCCATCTCAATTCATGATGTTTCCTTACTATGAGGCACTAAAAATAGTTCATTTGTTAGATACATTGCATATCGGGAAGAATGTGATAGAAACATTATGGCGGATCATAGATGGCAGGAGGGATAAAGAAAAAATTGTCAAAATTTGTAATGACATTCAAGTAGCCAATCATGCAATGAAAAGTGTGATCTGATCAATTAGCGATGGAGACCAAAATAAACTTCCATGGTTATTAATAAGAAAGCAAAGAAATGGTCATTCAAATAATTATATTTCCCTCAGGTTTTTGTTCAACCATAAAGAATATATTAACAAAGAAAGGTGAATTTGGTGGGGTAAAAACACATGATTGACATACCTTCATTAAGGTAATTAATAATTTCAGTATTCATATTTATATATTGGTTGTATACATTTTTTGATATTTTTGTTTTTTTGGTCTAGTTTTGAAACAAGTAACGATTCATTTTTATTATTACAGTATGTTCTACCTATATCTCTCCCAAATGACTTAGACAACAATGTAAAACAAGTTATATATATGATCTTGGAAAATACATGAGGTAAGTAGCTGCAATATTTATGAAAAAAAAAAAACAGTTTTTTGTTGTACTTAATGACATGTGTTTTACATGTAATGTAATATGTATTATGTTTTTGTTGAAACATGTTACTTTTTTGCGTCATGATATGTATATGGTTTTCATTGAAATAAATCCATGAAGATGATATCAAGTATTTGAAGAGAGAAATTCCTTGGCTAATGTGTGAAATGAAAAAGTATCTACCACAAACATTTTTCAATGCACAAGAATACTACCTCATACACCAAGTTGAGGAGATTGAAATGTGTGGACATGTACACACAAGGTCAATGTGGATGGTGGAGAGGCTAGTGAAATCATTGAAGGCTTTGGTTAGAGAAAGAGCACATCTTGAGGGTTCTATGGTGGAGGGGTATATGGTATATGAATCCATGCTATATATTAGTCAGTATCTTCTTAAATTAGCAGCACAATCTATGCATGCAGTGGATTGCATTTGGGATGTGAACTCCATCAAAAAATTTGAAGGGGAACAATTTTTGGGGAAAGGTACAATGAAGAAAGTGACAGGTAATTAAATTGTGGATATTTGTAATAAATATAATTTTTTGTTTTTTTGTGTGTATATGATCATACACATTTAATATTTATTATTTCATCATTTATTAATATTTACCATGGTTATAACTAATATTTAATATTGGTGAATTATGGTTTTTTTATCGGTCAGTTGCTCAAGATTGGGATGCACTACATTTAGACATTGCAAACAATATTATCTGGATGAAGGTATGGATTGATTGATGTAAACAATGTCATGGAGGTAGGTTATCATGGAAAGAACTGTCTGAATTGGTTAGACAAGCTCGTCATAATGGAGATTTTGATGTTACGCAGAGGGAAATAGATTTAACATATTGTTTGAAAGATGGAAAGGCAAGAAAATTTACCCATTTTATTAAGTTATTTATATTACATTAATGTGACTGTACATGTGTTTTTTTCATGTTATAATTTCCAAGTTATATAAAATTTTTTATTATTAATTGACAATGCATCGTTTACATGTCTGGCATATTGCAGTTGAAACACCACAAGGCGGTGTGGTGCAATGGTCATAAATTTCGCATCAAAAAATTGGATGAAACTAGGAAAAATTATGATATTGGGATAACTGCAGTATTCCAGGTCACTAATGTTTCCTCTAGGAATGAAAGACATCCTCGAGAATCTAAAAATAGATACTATGGGTTTTTGAATGATATAATTGAGTGTGACTTTAATTCCTTCAAATTAGTTTTGTTCAATGTCAAATGGTATAGGTTATGAATGCATGGACATGATGAGGAAAGAACTGTTATTCAACATGCCAACGGTTTTCCGATGATTAAAACAACGGTTTTTGAAAAATAAAATGACCGCTATGTTTTTCCATGTCAATCTGAGCAATTCTTTTACTCAAAGGTTCTAGATAAGATGGATTGGTCATTTGTTGTTAGATATGATCCAAGAGGAAGGCCAGTAAAGTATATTGTAGATGAAGAATATGATGTAGAGCTAGAGCAGGAATAATATTGGTTGACAAATGAAGAAGACAGAGAAGATGAACCAGGTGTAGTAGACAATGCGCTAGTTCTTGATGATGATATCGATGAAGATATGCTCGAAAATGACATTGATGATGATGATGATATCATCAATCCTTTCAACATTATTTTTGAACTGGATGTTGATACAAATGTCAAGTTGGATGATGAAGAAAATGATACATAAGAAGGATGATACAAATTTTGCACTAGATAAGGTACGCAACTAGATATTTTAAATTGTATGAATTATTCTCTTTAAGTAATTTTTTATGTGGGTTAATTACATGTTTTTAACTTTTATTTCATTTTTGTTTTGGTAGTTTCTATGCATGATTACTATGTTTCTTTTGTTTATTTTCTATTTTATAGATT
>JZKD02S2399934.1:136014-183141 GCA_000966675.3 Picea glauca
TATGAGATTCCACCTTCACGTGGTTGGCCTTGTTTAGTAGAGATTAAATTATTCTAGAAAACAAAAGAAGTTCATTCATTCATCTTTATACTCAAAGATCACTCACAGACACACTCTATATATCGATCGATATCATCCTCGTTTCTTTTCAATTTTCTCGGTTAAATTTTAAAGGAAACAACTATTAAAAGAGTACTTAGATGAGAGGAAACAACAAAGACAATAAATAACTGATATTGAAGCTTATACGATTAATCAAGTACTTGTTTATCGACGTTATTGCATTCCCTTGCAGTACTAGATGCAGGGATGCCATGTGTCTCGATCATATTTTAAAGGAAACAACTAAAATACATTGTACTAGGGATATAGTACATGATGGGAAATAATAACCTGTGAATGGGGCCAACGTTGAAATTCTTTCAAAATGTTTTTGTATGCACTGAAATTGGACATGGATAGATTGTTCGCATGCCTTGACGATATGGAAGGGTTTCCAGACTCAAATATTACTCACACACCCACTCTATATATCGACCCATCTCATCCTTGTTTCGTTTTAATTTTCTCCGTCGAATTTTAAATGAAACAACTATTAAAAGACATTGTACTAGGACTAGAGTACATGAAGGGCAACAATGACCTGTGAATGGGGCCAACACTGAAATTTTTTCAAAATGTTTCTATATGCACCGAAATTTTACATGGATAGACTGTTTGTATGCCTTGACGATATAGGAGGGTTTCCAGACTCAAATATCACTCACACACCCACTCTTTATATTCAACATTTGTGTCGTTCAAAACCAACATCATGCCAATTAGGCCCATGATTTTGGTTGTGGAAATAAGAAGTAAATCGATGGGACTTCATATTTAAATAATGATTTTTTACTAATATTATTTGTGGAGCAAAAGAGTACTTAAATGAGAGAAAAAAACAAAGATGATAAATAACTGATATTGAGGCTTTTGCGATTAATCAAGTACTTCTTTATCGACATTATTACATTCCCTTGCAATACTAGATGTGGGGATGTCATGCGTCACGATTTTATTTTAAAGGAAACAACTAAAATACATTGTACTAGGGATAGAGTACATGATGGGAAACAATAACCCGTGAATAGGGCCAACATTGAAATTCTTTCAAAATGTTTTTGTATGCGCTGAAATTTGACATGGATAGATTGTTCTCATGCCTTAACGATATGGAAGGGTTTCCAAACTCAAATATTACTCACACACCCACTCTATATATGGACACATATCATCCTCATTTCATTTTAATTTTCTCAGTCAAATTTTAAAGGAAACAACTATTAAAAGACATTGTACTAGGACTAGAGTACATGATGGGAAACAATGATCTGTGAATGGGGCTAACATTGAATGTTTTTCAAAATGTTTCTATATGCACCAAAATTTGACATGGATAGATTGTTTGTATGTCTTGACTATATGGGAGGCTTTCTAGACTCAAATATCACTCACACACCCACTCTTTATATTCATCGCTTATGTCATTCAAAACCAACATCATGCCAATTAGGCCCATGATTTTGGTCATGGAAAGAAGAAGGAAATAAATGAGATTTTGTATTTAAATAATTATTTTTGTACTAATATTCTTTATGGAGGAAAATATTACTTAGATGACAGAAAAAAAATAAACACAAGAAATAACCGATATTTAAGCTTCTACGATTAATCAAGTACTTATTTATCGATGTTATTGCATTCCCTTTCAGTACTAGAGGTGGGGACATCATGTGTCTCAATCGTATTTTAAAGGAAAGAACTAAAATACATTTGAATAGGGATAGAGTACATGATGGGAAACAATAACCTGTGAATGGGGCCAACGTTGAAATTCTTTCAAAATGTTTTTGTATGCACTAAAATTTGACATGGATAGATTGTTTTCATGCCTTAACGATATGGAAGGGTTTCTATGCTCAAATATTACTCACACACCCACTCTATATATCAACCCATTTTTTCCTCACTTCGTTTTAATTTTTTCGGTCAAATTTTAAAGGAAACAACTATTAAAAGAGTGTGTACTAGGGCTAGGGTACATGATGGGCAACAATGACCTATGAATGGGACCAACGTTGAAATTTTTTCAAAATGTTTCTTTACACCAAAATTTGACATGGATAGACTGTTTGTATGCCTTGACGACATGGGAGGGTTTATAGACTCAAATATCACTCACACACCCACTCTTTATATTCATCGTCTGTATCGTTCAAATCCAACATCATGCCAATTAGTCCCATGATTTTGGTCACGGCGAGAAGAAGGAAATAGATGATATTTCCTATTTAAATAATGATTTTGTACTAATATTCTTTATGGATAAAAGAGTACTTAGATGAGAGAAAAAACCAAAGACAAGAAATAACTGATATTGAATCTTTTGTGATTAATCAAGTACTTCTTTATCGATGTTATTGCATTCCCTTGCAGTACTAGATGCAGGGATATCATGCGTCTAGATTGTATTTTAAAGAAAACAACTAAAATACATTGTACTAGATATAGTAGAGTACATGATGGGAAACAGTAACCTGTGAATGGGGGCAACGCTGAAATTCATTCAAAATGTTTTTGTATGCACTGAAATTTGACATGGATAGACTATTCACATGTCTTGATGATATGGAAGGGTTTCCAGACTAAAATATTACTCACACACCCACTCTATATATCGAACCATCTCTTCCTCGTTTCATTTTAATTTTATTGGTTGAATTTTAAATGAAACAACTATTAAAAGACATTGTACCAGGGATAGAGTAAATGATGGGAAACAATGACCTATGAATGGGGCCAAGGTTGAAATGTTTTCAAAATGTTTCTATATGCATCGAAATTTTGCATGGACAGATTGTTTGTATGCCTTGAATATATGGGAGGGTTTCTAGACTCAAATATCACTCAGACACCCACTCTTTATATTCATCATTTGTGTCATTCAAAACCAACATCATGTCAATTAGGCCCATGTCTTGGCTATAAATTATATACAATTAAAAGACAATGATAAAAATAAAGGAGAAACTATCTATATTGATGGAAGGCCAAAATAAACGAGGAATATTGTAGGGTTTATAAATAGTACACGACCCACGAACATAAATAAGAAACCCAATTGTGTAGTTGAGGGGCGTGTAGGAAACCGTGTATTCATATGTGCAATAAAATCAATAGATGCAGGGGAAGAGTTATTCATTTGTTACAATTTGAATCGAATAGAGACAGACATTGTTATTATGGGGGCGGTACATATACTAATTTACCCAACCTGTAAGAAATGACTCTTATATTTTATGATTTTCATTATGTTATTTATGATGTTAATCCATTTGGAGATCTTTGGTCTGTTTACTCAGTGTGGCATATTTTTGTTATCAACAATAATATTCCTCCTTGGATGTCAATAAAGAGGGCGTATTTCTCATACATTTGAATTTATTTCTCATGATAGTGATCATGGTTCTAATTTTACTGTAATATGGAAACCTAATCGTGGTAAATCAAAAGCAACCTCAGAACAAGTAAATGAACAACAACTTTCGAATTGCATTTAATGTGCATTTTATTTCTATGGTGATCAATTATTTTATTTGTTTACATAACTGAATTATCATTTATTTTATTGAATATGTAGTCATTGGGCCATGATGTTGATGATGATTCACTTGGCAAAAGGGATTTGTATGAATCCCTCAACCCTATGGTTTTAATTAAACAATAAAGGAAACCAGGAACTAGCTCACTTGTTAGATATTCTAGATCAAAATCCTGAGGTCGAAGAAAGGAACACAGAAGTTATGACAAGACTTAACACATATAAAGTAACAACCATAATTTTAAGTGGTTTTATTTTTATGTCATAAGATCAATTACGAAAGATTGATTTTTAACTTTTACATTATCTAAATGAAAAAATGTTTTCTTTCTTATATAAAGATTTTTGGATCTTGTTAACCCCAACATGCATGGAATCGATAGTAGTGGTGTTGCACAGATGCCAAATGGTCCCGACGCAAGCCCTCGTAACCCTACCAGGATGCAGATATTCAGATATCCACCTTCCATGCCATTAAGTGGGAGCCACAACACACACCCCCAGGAAGTGAACAAATAGGTAGGCTCTGTAGGTGGTGACAGAGATGATATTGATGATTTGGCCAACTATATGGTTGCTTTTCCTAAATCAAGATGTGTGACCAACACGGGGACCCTTAAGGGCACACTTATGGTCAATGAGGAAGGGATTCCATTAAAGAAAGTTAAAGTCCCACATAAATTTTAAAATTTTAATTATTTCATGTTCTTTATATAGACAAATATAAATCATATAAATTATTATTTTTAAATTAATGATCATATAATCTTTTTGTGTGTAGGTAACAACGATTTTTATAGGTCCTTGGAGAAAAACTCATTGTCGATTTTTAGTCCCACCATACTACAGAGGCGAAATTCCTAGAATTCCAACCTCAAAAAATAATTGATGGATTATCTTGAAAGCCTTTTTGGTGTAGACACATTTAATAAGACCTTGGCCACTGTTGCAGCTGGCCAATATTTAAAATATATGAGAGAAACGTATGGGAAGAATTTGAAACAAAATCATAGATACAAGTGTCCTCTGATGATTCCAAAGAGGGAGTGGAAGGCCATCATTGAGGACGCAAAAGAGAATAAATTGACAGATGAAGGAAAAACACCCTCTCGTCCCAGAAGGTAAATTACAATTTCAATTCAATACCTTCAATTTTTTTTAGATCTAAATAAAAGTGTGGTATATATTAACATACTTGAAAATTTTGATGATAGGTTGACTGACATTTCAAAGGAGACAAAATCAAGGCTTGCCAAATGTGGCCAGCACAGGCTAGGCCAGGGAGGTTACTTGAAGTTGGAGTCACGAATTGTAAGTACCCAAATATATTATTTGTATTTCCTTCAAAAGTTTAGGTAATTGAAGCCAATAAAATTAAAAATACATAGTCTTATGCAATGCAGGGTGATGAGTTCGGTACTGAAACCACAGAGGAATACCTCCATCTTGGTTACAAAAATGGGTATAAAGTTGTAGTTGAACACCGGAAAAGATTGGGGCAGATACCAAGAACCACTTTGCAGGATAAGGTAAATAAAATTCAATCCACATAATAATCTCTATTATTAATATAATACAATCATGTTTAATATCATTGATAAATTTAATGTGTTACAACTTTTCTTTATTTAGGGGAGCAACATTGTAAACCAACCCACTAGTATTGGAGAGCAGTGCATTGATAGCAGCTTGAAACCAGAAGATGGTTCTCCCATGTAGTCCCATTTCACTAGGGTGCATCCCCATGATGGTGCTACAACCGAGGAACATGACTGTAATATGGTTGTATTTTAATCATATACTTAATAATCTCGTAGTTATATATTTTGTACTTCTATTGTTTTTTACTTATACATTTATGATTGTCGTTATAAATTTTATGGTCTCAATGAAAGAGAATGTTCTAATTGAGGGTCATACAGTTGAAGGGGAGGACACAGGGGAAACCATTCCAATGGTGTCGACTAGTGCACTAGGTAAATAATGACATTGCAGGTGTTTTTTTAATATCCCTGAACTAGTTCAATGATATTTAAAAACTGACCATCTAAATTTTATATTTTTTTCTTTTGTAGGTGATGCCTCATCACAACGGCCTCCATTACCCCGTGAGTACCCTGTGACTAGGCGTTCTCTGCCTGAGAGGATGCAATCACAATTATATTTTGAAGAGAACCCATAGAATGAAAACATAGATATTGATGAAATGCTTAGGAATTTTAGAGCTAAGAAGAAGAGGTCGGCTAAAACTAAATGATGATGTACAATATTTTAATAACTATTTATAAAATTTATTTTCTATGAAATACTTTTTTGTACTTGTTGGGTCGCCAAAATGTCATTCTTTTACCAACCTTTTACTTCACTTTTCACCATATTACGTTTTCCTGTAGCCTTACATTAAGACCATTTTCATGATTACATATGAGTTTAGACCTATTATTTTCCAAAGAATTCATTTTAGTATTTTGAGTTAGTTTATGATTAAACATTTGAAAAATAACATGTTTTCACTTATATATCAAAGTGGGGTGAGTTCTATGATGTTTACAGGTGCATTTTAATAATCCAACCAAGTCATATGATGGAGTAGAATAAACCCTCTTTTCGCATCAATTTCCATTCTCTATTTTTATATGTAAGGTGCTTTATTCTAGTGTATGATGTTATGGAATAGTTTTTACTCTTCTATTAGGAGAATTGATCTCACTCCAAATGGATCAAGGAAACATTTTATTTCATTGTAAAAAGTTGGGAATATTGGTATGTACATATGTTTGTTTTTGCTGTAAATATTTCAATATATTTATATGTTGGGTATTGGGGAATTGAGAGTGATGTGAGGGGAGGGAGGGGACATAAGATATTTTTCCTTCACGTGGTTGTCCATGTTCAATAGAGAATAATTTATTGAGTCGTTTAATCTTAGAGAAAACCTCCCTCCATCCAACAGAGCAACAACAAAGTCAATGTTGACTTCGTTGTTGCTACTTCAAATCAAGGGAGGCAATTTGATCAAATATTAGGTGCGCAGATCCAATAAATTATTCTCGAAACCAAGAGGCTCTCATTCAGGTATGTTATGAAAATATCATAAAAATTCATCTTAGAGTAAATAATGCACTACAAATATGACTTGTATTTATTTTGTAGATATTTGTGGAGGTTGAATGATTTTGGTAGGTACTTTAAGATGTTTCTTCATCGAGTGAGGAATGATCAAGACAAACAGAGGGTCATACAGTTGAAGAGAAACACATGGGGGAAACCATTCCAACTGTGCCAACCATTTCATTAGCTCAGGTGTGATTTCTCCTTTCAACATAGTTTATATAGCCATCAATTCTGGTTATGTTTAATGTTTATGAATTGCTATGTGATTATTTATTAATGCAGGGTTTTCTATGTCATAATTTATTGAGATATATCATCTGTTTAGTACTTTCCATGTTCTTTCCTTGAATCCACTAATGGTAGATACAAGTCAATTTATATTGAGTGAAAGAAACCTTAGATTATTGTAGGGATTGATGAAGTGTTAGTTCATGCATCTACTGCTAGGGGTCCTCCTAGAATAAGGCCAAATGAACTGAGAAAAATTTCCATAAATAGTGTTGTTGTACTATGACTCTTTTTTTCTAGGCATTGTTCCAAATCATAGAGCATGTACTGTTACCATCCTTCCTAATAATATCATCTTCTAATATGTGTGTTTCATATTTGTCTTGACATATCCATTCCCATAGTTCATTTTTACCTTTGAGTCATCTCATGGATACAACAACTTATTAGTGATCTGTTTTGAGCCATAAAATAAAGGAGTTTTATTTGACTAACTTCTACAAGTTTTCTCAAATTGCTTTCCGGATCACTTTAGGATTATTTTTTGGGCCTAGTTAAGTGCAAACAACTTGTTCATGTTTTCTTATTTGATTCCCCTAATTTACAAAAATAATTAATAATTGGGTTTTAGAATTCATGACACCCTTATTCCATTATAGGTGTCATGAGTTTCAAGGATAGCAACTAAGAGTTTGTGGGGAATAGGAATTGAAGAGGATGAGATCCCTCCAATGAATGAGAGATTGATAAATTTGTCATGCATTTATTTTACATTTCAAATATTGAATATACACTCCAATCTTGAGTGGGATTGATACATACATTTGAAGGGAACCTTATATTATAATAAACATGGGAAACTATGGAGTGTGCTTGTTTTGATCGATGTCTTGTTGGCATTTGGAACCTAAAAAATACTAAATTATAAAATAAAGTTGTTAGCTTGGTTGGATTATTAGCCTAAATTAATGATCTCTTAAGTTTTTTGATTCCTTTTGTCTTGATTAGCATAGATAATTTCAAACCTATTTACTCAAGGGGATTTTACTAAGTGGTTTATGAATTGGTAATTTGTTGTGGGGATTGAATTTCCTTGGATATGGAGGATCCTCAAGTGGTTCAAATTAGTGGCATGGTAATGGCGTTCATGAACTGATAAGATTCTTACACTTAAGAATATAAATCATGGAAATCAAAGAACACATAATCCTACTTTGAAACCAAATACTTGCTCACAACTATGTTATTATCCCTACTATTAAGTTCTTCATCACTAGCTGTTGTCGTACCTATCATTAAATTGGATTGATTATCACATGCATGAAGATAAATTTCAATGCATAGATACTATATTTACACTTATTATCAAGTTTCATTGGTTACCACATATGAGAAACTATGAGTCAATGCTTGATTCCAATTGATGTGCTCGCGTGTTTTTAATTATGAAGTTGTTCTTGTGCAATAGGAAATAAAGGAGTTTCATGAGCATGCGAAGAGTTAAAAATAAGGGAATTTGAGTTGTTTCTAGAGATTCCTTTCGATTTGTTTGGAGATCAGTTACACTACACTAAAAAAATGAAACATTGTTTCATAAGGAAAAACACACATTTATGTAAAAGGTCTTATCTGTTGATATTATGGTAGTTGCGGGAGGTATTTACCTCCACGTGTAAACTTGACGAGAATAGAATATTCTGGGAAGCAAGAAGAAACCCTAATTAGTTGGCTAATAAACCTAGAAGACAAGTCAGCTCAAGAGGATAACTTGTATTAGGTTATTAGCCTCCAAGAGAAGAAGTTGGCTAAAGGAAATATTATATACTAAGTAAATAGGCACCCAGAATGAGAAGTTGGCCCAGGCAGTTTGCCAGATTTAGTATAAATACAAGAGGCTAGTCTTCATTCTAGTAGGCATTCTCAGAACTGCAGAAGCAACACTTGTGTGCACTGCAGTTGACCAGTTTCTGTGCAAGTTTGGAAGAGAGCTTCCATTGTAGCTATTGTAGCTAGTAGATTTTGGTTTTGGCTTGGAATATCTCTTGGTTATGGTTTGGAATCTCTAATAAGCTCTTTCTTGGTGTTCTATCCTTGGAGAAAGGTGCACAACCCTTTGTTTGGATATCTAGCCTAGGTTTTGCTTCCAAAATGATTCTCTGTCAAGGTTAAGGTTCTTGGGGGTGGCTTCGGCCTATGGTTGGGTGACAATAGTGATATTGTATATGGTTAAACAACAAAATCCATCATATTATAATAGGTTATGGGCCCATGCCTCCTTCATTTAGTTTAACCACTAGAAGGGACCATATCCATAAGGATACTAAGCTCGTTGAAAGAACTGTCGCTAGGGTTTCTAGCAGGAGAAGTCACCAAAGCACTGTCACTAGGGTTAGTAGCAGGTGCAGTGACAGAAACCCTAATCCTCTCATTGAGGCACCTTAAGTGAAGGTATTGACCTAATTTATGGATATCCTAGTGTGCCCTAGTCTAGCGCATATCCTGGTACTCTCAGCAAGCCAAGACATCAAGTTTGAGTTTTTGGTCAAAATCTAGGGTTGACCAAGTCAAAGAAATCATGACTTACTCTATGAAGTCAGAAAACAAGTTATATGTGGCTTCTAAATTTAGATCATGGAAGACCAGGATTGAACTCATCCTTTCCTAGAATAAAGTTTTCGATATCGTGAAAGGAAAGATCGTGGAACTGGAGTTTGAAGAAGGAAAAGAGAAGGAACCGCAGAACATTGCAGTTATGGAGAAGTTTAAAGACAGTGACATGAATTCCATGAGTATCATAGTGGACTCTATAAAATACCACTTGATACCCTATATCTCCCATCTTGACTCATCTAAGAAGATATATGATTCCCTTTCTTAGTCAAAAAAATTGGACAAGTAATGAGTCTGAAGAAAGAGCTCAGTGACATGAAGATGAATGATGATGACAATAGAACATCATACTTTGCGAGGATCTCTATGTTAAGATATAAACTACAAGAGATTGAAGAGATCATATCACAGAAGGAACTGGTAAATATAGTACACAATGGTCTTCCACAAGACATGGGATGCATTTGTTGTAAGCATGAACACAAGGAAGGAGTATCCTACATTCGAAGAACTTTGGACTTGTTGTGCGCAAGAAGAGTCAAGGATTAGTGCAAAGGAGAAACTTGAAAAAAAATACGATGATCAAGGCTTCATAGAAAGATTCAAGAATTTCAAGAACAAAAGGAAGTTTGGTTCAAGGAAGAAGCAAAATCAAGAGAAAGATATGTCAGAAATACAATGCTTCAACTGTTGAAAGTATGGTCACTATGTTGGGGCTATATATATGCACTATTAATTCCCACATTTAATTATCAACCGGGGTTTGTAAGCTTCGAGGTGCATGCGCAAGAAACGCAGGATCAGAGCCTAGTCTAGCCTAATCTAAAGCCGACAAAACAATCTTCAAACCCACACTGCATCAAATTAACACTAAAGATCCATCACTGGGACGTAGGAATAAATTAGTGCTATAAATGTTTAGATCACAATATTTCATGCACTCGGGGTGATGTTCGTGTGATTAATTGTGAGTAGCTTACTTAATTTTTCTGTCCTTCAATGATTATTTCCTATAGCGGATCCACACTTAAATGCAATAAAAGAAACAAGCAAACGGAAATGAAATTCACGATAGAAACTAACACCTTAGGAAGAATTCCAATGCAGGAAGGCCATATCTCACAAGTTAGACCTCTAATCTGTTCATTGGTGATTGAAACTATGTGAAATTAAAGTGCAAGTAATCCAAAGGTACGAGAAATAAAAACTAAGTGCAGGAAACTCAAAATCATCAAACTCAATCAACACCTAAGGTTGACTTAGACTCAAAATCACCTTTTTATATGTATACACCAATCATAAAGAAGTAATGAATGAATCAAATGCATAAGAGTAATGGATATTTAATACAATGGGAATCTAGAAGAAATGAATGAGGATGCAAGATTACTAATTTTCTGCTCTAAAAGACTTGCACACAAATAATAATACCTTTTGAATCTAACTAAGTTTTAGGCAGAAAAATAATGGATAAAGAGTGATACTTGTTTATTTTCTGCATTCAAAAGATTGTGTATATGATAAGGTCTTAGTGAATTAATCAATCTTTGCAGCAGTAAACAATAGCAAAACAGAAATGAGATGGCATGGAGATATGATTATGTAATGGAATAGATCTAATGGATGATGGGTATATGCATATGATGGAATGGATTAGATTTGAAACAAAGGGCGAATGTGTGGACATAATTCATGGGTGTGGCAGAGTGTTTGTGGGAAGAATTGCAAGTGGAATATGAAGAGTTGGAGGGAGAACAATACCTTCTACAATTGATCTTTGTGTATGAATTGAATCTAGATGAGTATAGCAGATGCAAAAGGTATTTGTTTGTTAATGAAAATAGGTGTCAATGAATATGAAATTTGATCATATAAATGTGATCTTGAGGAGTATTATTCCAATCAATTTGTGAAGAAAAGACAAGATGCACATATGGGAAGAAGGTCTGGAAATGAATTGAAATGCAATGAAAATGGATTGCACAAAACAGAGTATTGGGAACAATTAATGCAAGTGGCATATATCTACTGGATTGGTGCAAACAAATGAAGGGTAAAATGAAATCTGAGTTTTAATTACCAAAACTATTGTAAATGACAGAATTGAAATGCATCTAAATTAAATCCAATCAGCAATCAAAACCAAAATTGAATTGCATGTAGACAAACAACACAATACTAATCTACGAAATAAATACAATATGACAACACTTACCCTCACTGAGGGGCCCTTCCCAGGAGGTCAGTGCTGCTAACAAGAACTCGGATCAAGCTAGAAGGATGCTCAATGTGGCAACAACAATCAATTCTTCATTGAGATAAAAAACTCTATTTTTACATGGCTGACAACCCCTTAAGTCTTTCTCACAAGAATAAATCTCTCCTTTATAAAATATTCATGAAACTAATGGCTCTTTCTCATAGCCCTATGAGGCTTATTTATACATGAATAATCATTGAGGAGTGGATGGGACCGAATCCCAATGCTCAGATTTCAAAATTTACAATTTTAGATAAAATCCTCAAAAATCTGGGTTTTATTGTAATTTGGGTAGATCTGAGTTAGTCCCCCACCCATATCTTCCAAACAAATTCTAATTTTTAAAAAATTCCCATGTATTACTCAATTTTCCATATTCTAGACAAAACCCATTTCGTAGAATTTCTAGAATTTATGTCATCCGCACGGAAATCGAGGCACAAGTTGGTAGTTTGAGTTTTTCAACAATTTTAGCAGAATCATTCCCCCTGAGCTGGAGGTCCACACATGTGATCTGGTTGAATTCTGTCCCATGGGTCCGCATGAAAACATCATTCTGGACAAAACCCATGTACCCGATTTTCCTCTAGAAGCTTTCCAAAATTTTGAATTATTTCTAGTACCGGATTAGCACAGTTGGTACCGAATTAGAACAGTTGGTACCGGATTAGAACAATTAGTACTAGAATATTGTAGCCAGGGGTTTAGTACCAGATGAACACAGTCATTACTATGGGTATCAGACCAACGTGATGGTAGTACTCGATGGAGCTAGTACCGGTATAGGCACAATCTGGAACTAGATGAAGCTGGTACTGGAAGAGGCAGAGAGCTGGTACTGGATGAACGCAAAGGTAGTACCGAATCACTGCAAAGTGTTGGATGACATGGAGTGTGGGTACTGGATGAATTTGCAGGTACCGGTTGACTGTAGAACCTTCTGGTACCATATGACTTGGAGTATCCGATGACCTGCAATGCGAGTACTAGAACAGGAACAATACATGTACCGGAACATGGACAGTGCATATACCAGAACCTAAATAGTAAAAAACATGTTTCTTGGACATAGAAACATGAGATTAAACCATCATCGACAAAACTATTGTATAATCATTATTTTAATCACTAAAAATATGGAAAATTATGTATTAACCACATAGGATGAATAACAAGAGATAATGAAGGTTTATGGTGTAATTAGCGATATATGATTGACGAAATGTGGGGATAAGGTGTAATGATGAGTGTATTTGTATGGTGGAAAGTATGACAAAAATGAAGCTCAACACACTACAAGAATAATTGTCCTGATCTGAAGAAAAGGAAGGAGAAACATGAATCATCAGTTTCTGAAGAAAAAGAGCCTTCAAAGACGATTAAGTAGGAAGAAAAAAACTTCTTCTTCTAAGAAAAGGTAAACAACACTCTTCATAGTTCTCGTACATACCATGTTTTCTGTACATATCTTGCATATCTATTTCCTAGAATATAATATGTTCAAATAGAAACTATACTTATGGAAGAACAACAAGATAAGGAATGATATCACTATGACTATAAGACAAGCTACAAGATAAGCCAAAATCAGAAAGAAACCTAGAAGAAGTAAAGACAGAAAGAGGTCAACAATCAAGAGGAAATTGGAAAAAGATTTGTGACACTTTGCATAAGGCAATGATGATGTAGACGGAAGCGTGGACTCTCCTATATGGAGGAGTCGATTATATATTACCAAAAGAAGAGAATGCATTCATACATGAAGCAATGATTAGGAGGGAACTAATCCTATGATCCATTGAAGATGGTGAAGTATATATCCATGGTAGCAACCATGAAAAGTAGTACATGTTCATCTTGACTTTAGAAGAGGTCTTCTCCGGAAAAAGAAGCCTCAAAAGTAGCCATGGTTGTCCATCCACATCCATGATCCTATTATGAAAGGAAGAAGGAGGAATCTTCAGGGCATGGAATCTATATAAAACTCCATGAACTCAAAAGAGAAAGAAAAACATGAGGAAGAACATGAAGATTCCAAGAGAGAAAGAATAGACAGAACAACCAGTCATTATATCGAGAATCACAAGACTATCTGCCTTATATGAACTCACTAAAAGCAATCAAGAAGAGGAATTGAAAGTTGTGATGAAGAACGATGTATGGAAGACTTATGAATTAAAGCATTGTGATATCCAGAACTAGAAGTTCTCCCAGATGGAGGGAGAAGACTATGATGATTGTGTGTTCCAAGTAAACTAGACATACCTCTACATGAGCCGTTATATTGTTTGCAATATCCATGGGTTGGAGTTTACATTAGATGAATGCAAACACTATTCTCTAGAATCATTGAGAAAATAGCGTATGAAGGGAAACCTCAAGGATTTGAGGTATATCAGAAGGAGACCCTTGTATGCAAATGAAAGAAGACAACTTGGTAGAGAACCTCCAATGCACAATAGAAGCGTGGTGAAAAATTTCTATATTATATAAGAATGGTTACTCAAAGATATAGAATGATGGATTTCCAATCCATGAAAAAGATCTCATGATGACAGAAGAAGTGCCACATGGGTATGTTCCAGTTTGAGCCTTGCCACAATGTTATGAGTTAGCAGGAAACAAAAGAGTTGAATTCAACCATGATACACTATCATGATCAAAGTTATCTAAAGCCTTCAGAGAAAACCAGTGTTCCAGAAAGACCGAAGTAAATTGAGATAAAGAATTACAATATCTGTGATGAAGTCCAGAAAAGAGAAGTGGTTCTCCAATATATATATCTCCACATATGAGTCGATAAGTAGAAATTTTGTTAAAGCCTCTGTCTAAGATGAAAGAGTTTGTGTACTCAAGTTGGAGCTCGTGGAGATGAGTTCCTTATTGAAAAAGGAAGAGATGAATCCAAGGTTTGGAAGGAGCACTAATGTGTTATTGACTTATGGACAGTAATTTTTCAATTCAAAAAATGGTCCAGGATGAGCAGTTCCTTTCCAGTTCGGAAAGTTTTTTGAGATTTCTGACGGACAAGCATTTTCCAGTTTAGAAAATGGTCTAGATCGAATGGTCATTTTTGTAATGAAAATGGTTCGATGGATTGATTATGTACCATAGACAATGATTCCCCTCATAGGGAATGGTCTAGGACAGTCTCTCTTCTTGAAGGTCACTCTTAATAGTGGTCAAGAAGACTGGTCTGCCTCGTCGAACAATCATTCTTTCGAAGCTCACAGTTGTGAGCAGTTTCGAAGAATGGTCAGTTTTGGAGGTTGGTGCAGGACAGTCATTTCCTTAGGAAATGGTCCAGAAAGTCATTCGCTAGGGTAGATTCATTCTCTGTATGTTGCACATGGTTTAGTGCCGGAGGAATGGCCTAGATAGGCGAATGGTCCAGGTTCAAAAATCAGGGACATACATTCCCTAGGGCAGATTCATTCTCTCTAGGTTGCACTTTGTTTAGTGTCGGAGGAATGGCCCATATAGGTGAATGGTACAAGCTCATAAATCAGGACAATTATTCTTCCTTGCTTGAGAAGGATAGTCCAGATAGCTCATCATTGATGTTCTACTTTCTGAGGGTAGATGCTCTTCCAGACCTCACAGATGTGAGAGGAAGAATGGTCTAGAGGATTCAGTTTATATCATAACAATGTTTTCTATGCAGGTTGATATCAGATGATTGTTATGGAGGTTGTATTTCTCTAGAAAGTAGATATATACTATTGTGGTAAATGTGTTCCACTAATTATGACTATATGTCATTAATTAAATATATGTGTACTACTTGGTGTGGTAGTGTGCCACATGATTGTAGTTGTGTACTACTATGGATAGACACAGTTGTGTTCTATTGAATGACATTGTTCCGATTTGCCTTGAAGACTATCAGTAATGTTGGAAATGATTATCATCTAGATGGATGATCAATGGAAAAAGATTTCCCATACAAAAAATGGTTCAGGACATTTATTCTTCTAGGACATATGACCGGATTAGAAGAAGGGCACTTGTGTCACTCTGTGGAGTGAGTGAATTATGCAGCATCATGTCTAATTACTAATACGGAGTATGGTTTTGAGAGATGATGTAGTTTATGCCACTAACAATGATGATGGTGCTCATGATCTAGTCATGAGATAGTCTATATGACTATGTTGATTCTACCGGGTGAATGGTAGGTTTGTGCTCAATACCATTACCTTCAATACCTCCCTAGCCAAGAGGGAGTGTTGATATTATGGTAGTTGCGGGAGGTATTTACCTCCACGTGTAAACCTGAAAAGAATAAAATATTTCGGGAAGAAAGAAGAAACCCTAATTAGTTAGCTAATAACCCTAGAACACAAGTCGGCTCAAGAGGATAACTTGTATTAGGTTATTAGCCTCCAAGAGAAGAATTCGACTAAAGGAAATATTATATACTAAGTAAATAGGCACCCAGAATGAGAAGTCGGCCCAAGTAGCTTTCCAGATTTAGTACAAATACAGGAGCTAGTCTTCATTCTGGCAGGGATTCTCAGAACTTTAGAAGCAACACTTGTGTACACTACAGTTGGCCAGTTTGTGTGCAAGTTTTGAGGAGAGCTTCCATTGTAGCTGTTGTAGGTAGAATATTTTGGTTTTGGCTTGGACTATCTCTTGATTATGGTTTGGACTCTCTGATCAGCTCTTGTGTGGTGCCCTATCCTTGGAGAAAGGTGCACCACCCTTTGCTTGGCTATCTAGCCTAGTGTTTTCTTCAGGAATGATTCTCTGTCAAGGGTAAGGTGCTCGGGGGTGGCTTCGACCTATGGTTGGGTGAAAATAGTGATATTGTCTATGGTGAAATGAGAAAATCCATCATATTCTAACATTATCCATGCTAAAAGCCTCGTATACACTAATGAAAATGTCAAGGGAAGGGAATGATTGATTTTTTATCACTTTAAAATGAATTAATTCTTCCAATGTTATTCGTTATGTGTTCAAATGATTTTAGAATTCACTAACCCTTATAATTTGTTTCCTTTAAAATACTACTTTTTAATTAATTTCTTGTCATATCGTTAATAAATTGAGAATCCTTGGTCCAAGAACCAAGTAGGCCTTGGATGTAGTCATTTCATATGTAATATATCATTCTAAATTCATTCTTAGACTCCATTTGTTCCCAATATGCACAAATATTCACACAAACCCATGATGGGTTCCTGGAGTCAAAACATGTCATTTAATTAAAATTTTGTATCTAGTCAAACTAGATAGACCATGTATCTAGTCAATTTGTATGAAATTGAGTAAGACGAATGTGTGGATACACATAGATTTCACCTAGATATCACTTAGTGCCCCAATGAGACCCCACAACAAAGTGAAACGATTCCTAGAACTTACACACATTGGGAAAAAGTCTTTGGTAGAAAAGAAAGGTAACCAATAGCTAACATCCATTCTAAATCATTCCCTAGACTCAACAAGGAGGTGGAAAAGATATGGGAATAGAAACAAACTACTAGAGGATGTGAAACACTGGTTGGGAGAGAAACGCTAGTGAAAATTACTCGAGGAAGGAACACTCTCTAGAGAGAAGCCATGCATTTTGTTGATGTAGACCCCACCGAACCTCATTGAAGGCCAAAAACAAGTAATTTTCACTACCAAAGAAGGTAGAGATGCTACTTGGAAAGCCCAACTATGAATTTTAGGCTATTGTACCTTGATGGACCCAATTGAGGGATGATTATGTATAAAGAGGGAGTGTGAACTAGTAGATAAGAAAAGTTTCACCCTTATTAAACCAACAATGTGTTTTTATCTATTCAAACTTCACTAGACACCATCGAAGGGACTAAAATATATTAAGAGAGAGAATGAATTGTTAGGGTAACCAAGCTTGTTTCTTGCACAAGGGGACATTGCACTTTTTCTTCTCTAAGACTTCAGTATACCATACTGAAGGAAGGAAAACATACAACAAGACAAAAGAGATTGTTGGATGCACTGGTGTGAATGGGAAAGGAGACAACTAGTGCATTTTATCTTCCAAACAATAGTTATGCATTCATTTTACTAAATTTATCCTTCAAAGGATAAAACTCATTGTTTGGTAGGGATTTGCATGCTTTGGCATGCATTTTCCTTATTTATCTTTAAGAGGAAAGGAATTTCTCTCCCTAGTATCTTTCTTCATTCTTCGATGCCCATTATTTATTTCTCTAGATTATTTACTTGTAGGTTGTTTTTCAGATGTGGTGAAGCATTGATGACAACCAAGGAAGCATGACATAATCATATACATTTCTAGAAATTGATTTTGCTGAGAGAAAATGAGTTTTTCCTTTATAAGCATGCATTAGCCTTCATCATCCATTGCCATTGCCAATGGATAATAAAAAATATATCAACATCTTTCTTGGATAAGTGTTGGATTCATTGCAAACTCAAGAGGTTGGTTATTGTTCTCTTATGATTTATTATGGATTGGGTTAATCGTTTCTTTCATTTTTTGGCTCATATCCTCCCTAAGCAATGTGATTATTTTCTTGGATGATCTAGCTTGGATATCTTACCATTTATAGTGCTTGAATGATGTGTTGCATGTCTCAAATATCTCATTCCCTCTTGTTCTTTTTTTAATAGTTTCCATGGTATTGTTAAGGAATTCTTACTGATGAAACATTATCACATTGAACTACACATTGCATCTTCTCAAAGGTTTTTAAACTTTATTTCCTTCATTTCTTGAGCCCATGTTGTTTTCTTAATTTTCATTTGTAACGACCTAAGCTAGATTAGTTTGTTGTATCATCAAACATATCGGAGAAGAATCTTCATGACTTTGAGAGAGTGGGAAAGAAATGGGTTTAGTGAGTAATCTTTTCATATGTCGATCTTCTAATTTACTAGATTCTATAATTTTGTTAGCAACATTGTGTATTATATGTGTAGGGGAACTAATATATGAACTCAAATTAAGTTCAATCACTTTCCATCCTAGTGATAATAAGCTTGAGATATCATATTGATTATTGAATGTTATTATTAACTTTTAAGCTAGTATGGTTGCGAGGTATTACCTTCATTCTCCTTCCTTATTCACTCCTTGATTTGTTAAATTACTTTGTTTCAGAGTTTGTTATTTTGTTAAATTGTGTTAATGGGATAATTTCTTACAAGGGTATGAGGACAGTGGAGAAGTCAAATAAGGATCTAGTGATAGAATTGGACATACTTCACTTGTATATTTATTTCTATAAATTATTCATATTTAGAGCCATTAGGCAACCTTGTATTCTAGATTGGAGGAAATTGTCAAATGTCATGCTTTGTCGCCTCTTTGATACTGCTTTTTTTTTTTTTTTTGAACAACTATAGGTTGTCGTTATTCTGACGTATCTAGTGTCATTTTCATAGCGTAAATGTCATCAATGAGACGTCGCTGATATAGAATACACATCAGAAGACCGACATTACCTTTTTTCGTTCTTCTGAAGTCCCTAGCGTCGTTGTCATGGCTTCAACGTCACAAGTGAGACACCGTTGATATAACATACATGACTGAGGACCCACGTTACTTTCTATGAGTCTTTTGACATCCCTAGCATCACTACCATGGCATCAACATCGTAGGTGAGATGTCACCGATATAACATACATGTTTGAAGACCAACGTTACCTTTTGTCGGTCTTTCGATGTTCCTAGCGTCACTGCGATGGAGTCAACGTCGCAGGTGAGACGTCTTGACGTTGTTGTAGTGACATCCATAGTGGGATTGGACAATGAAGTCCTAGACGACACATGTTTGCATGAAACATCGTAACAAAGACGATATCTGTGTCATTGAAAAAATGAAGTCATGTGAAATGATGTTTGAGGGGGTCCAATGTTTTTTGTTCTCCCGACAATATAAAGTGGCAACTGCTGCGAAAAAGCCATCAAAATTTGACCCAAATGTACTAGTGAAAGTTGATCTAGGAAGCTCATTACAGTTGGGAAGCGGGACATTTTGGTGTAGAAAAGACATTGGAAGTACTACATAATCATTTTTGTTCGTCGAAGACTCGACAAGATGTTTGCAAGTACATCATATATTGGATAGCCTGTGCCATTGCCAAGCCGACCATTAAGAAATAGGGGGTATACACCCCTATGACTACTCCAGATATGCCTTGGGAGTCTATCTCCATGGAATACATGTTTGGTCTACCCTCAACCAAGAATTTGAATGATTATGTCTTCGTAATCGTTGATCAATTCGCTAAGATGCCAATTTTGGCACCCTCCAAGAAGAGCATCACAGTAAAGTTCATTGCCAAGATCTTCTTCACACGTGTTTGGGTTCATTTTTGGCTATCAAAAACTATTATCTCTAATCGAGATAGTAGGTTCCTAAGCATCAATTTTTCTATCCTATGGTCGATGATGGACACCAAGCTGACCAAAACGACTTCCTTCCACCAACAAAATGATCGAAAAAAAAGGTACTCAACAAGATGATTGTCCATATCCTCTGAATGTATAATTCCAAACATCCATGCACATGGTATGAAATACTTCCTTGTGTTCAACATAGATACAACAAAGCCCTCCATAACTACATTGGCCCCAACCCTTTTTATGTTTTCTTGGGGTTCCAACCATTGGCCCCCATTAGCATAGATCTACCCATTGCAACTGCACAGGAAGAGTCCTCACATGCTCAGACAGAGGATGATTGGGAAAAAGAACATTTTTAGTGAATACAATGAATCCAACAAAAAATTTCATGATATTGTGCAGAAACCCTATTCTAGGTACAAGAAGCACCATGATCAACATCGGGGACTGCACAAATTTCAGGCAGGAGATAAGGTCTAGTTGCATTTGTGGAAAGAGCACCTCATAGAATCCCATTGAAATTTTCACCCACTCTAATATGGGCCTTACACTATCACCAATGATGTGGGTAATAATTCTTTTGAATTAAGTATTCATCCTTTTCTTGGCCTCCATCCAATATTTAATGTGGAATTCCTTCGAACCTATTTTCCACCTCTCTTAGACACTTCAGATGCGGTCGAGTTGTTGGCCCCTACATAAATCAATATTTCCTACATCAAATAGGTCACATTTGATCATATCATGGACACCAATACAAAGGAAACCCTCCAGAAGACTATCAAACTCTATCAGGTCGTCAAATCAAGGCAGTTTCTTCATCAGGGAAAGTGGCTCACGAGGAGTCAAGTTCAACATAATTTTCCACATTTGCTGCAAGAACTTGAAAAAATGGATGCCATTTATTCCTAGTGGGGGAGGAATGATCTAGGTGGATATCAATTACCACCCACCTATTCCACTGGCTCAAAGAACGATTTTCATTTTGGTAGTTTTTTCCTAGCTTTTCGGGTCGTAAATGTTTGGGGCCGTTGTGAGGCCCTAAAAATTATTTTTTGGGCCCACCAAAATACCACTATTGGATTTAGCTAGAGTTTGATGGAAACATGTGTATTCCTTGGAAATTTATTTCCAACAAGATATTGTGTTCCTAAAAAAAATATTGTATGCAAAAGTTACGACCCTGGGTAGTCGATGTACAAACTTACCCCATCGGGGCCCACATGGATTTTGGTTCTTCGCCTCCTAGGGTTATGTTTTTGGAATTTTACGGTTTTCTCATTTATTCTTTATGTTAAAAGGTATTTTGGAGCCTCATTGTAACCAAATTCTTGAGAGTGAGCGTAGCCGACACATCTCTTCTCAGAGATAAGCTACCACCATTCTAGCTAGCTCATGTGCTTTTTCATTTTATAGTCTTTTTTATTTCAGACAGTCGTTAATAGAATCTGAGATTTATTTTATTATTGTGTTCCTTGCCATATATTTGTGTAATTGTTTATATATATCTATATCCAGCTACAATTATAAGTGATCCCCTTTATATATATATCTATATCCAGCAACAATTGTTCCTTCATATTTTTCCTAAAATAATATGGATCATTCATCTTCCATTGCTCAAACTTGCCTCTGTAGGTTTGAAGCTTGACCCCCTTTACTTTAACATCTCCTTCCTAAATATTTTGAAGTTTTTCCCAAATATCCTTAGCATAATCGCAATGCATAACCTTCACATATACTGAGTGATCTAGGCCATTGAAAATCTCATTTGTGTCCCTCGACTTGTTTTCATTGAGCTTATTTTTGTCTCTATATGTTGGAGGAGTGGTAGGTGTTGTGTATTCATCTACTACTACTTTCCAAACATCAAATCCTTGTTCTTGTATATATGTTTTCATTCTTCTAGTCCATAAGGCATAGTTATTTCCGTCAAATTGTGATACTCTAATCTTAACGTACTGCATAATCTTCCTTCCAGTGGTTAGACCATTTTCTTGAAGGACCTACTCTGATACCAATTGTTAGAATAATGAGAGGGGGTTGAATCAATATTTCCTTGTCCCATCATGTTTCCCTGAAATATAAGTGTAGACTCAAACTGTCACTGTTACACATGAAATTTGCACACTTAGGTACTTTGCCCTAAGTGTCGTAACGTGTCATATAAGTGTCTCATACACCTTGACACCATGGAATAACCTATGTCACAATCCCTAGTCAATGTGGAGGAGGGATATATTACATGAAGGAAAAATTACCAAGTACACATGAATTATTATTGATATTCATGGAAAAGGAATTGATTAAGTGTGAGAATCAAGTGCACATGAATTATTATTAATATTCATGAAAAAGAAAGTAATTAAGTGTGAGAATCCACCTCACATTTGTTTCCCTATTTTTTAGGGAAGGTGGAGGATCTCATGGATGGTTGAAATATTTCCTCCTTAAAATCCTTGAGAGATATTTCCTCCCCAAAATCCTTACGAGATATTTTCTCCCTAATATTCTTAGAGATCCCTTTCTTAGTGGATCTGATGAGAGATCCTCGCCATGGTGGTTAAGCCTCAAAATCCTATATAATGAGGGATTTCCATGGAGGAAGAGGAGATGGAAAGAATTGTTAAGTATCTAACTTATGATCTCATGAGGAAGATGTCATTTGGAGCATCAGAATTCTATATGTGGACTGTTTAAGCAAGGGTTTGGATAAGGAGAGCTTGGTGAAGCTGCTGCACTACATCCATGGCTGTAAGTAACACTTTGTTCTCATCAATATAATAAATTCTTGGCCTGTTTCTTTCAAACTTGTACTTGTTCCATATAATTTTGTCTACAGTAGATGGATCTATGTTTTAGCTAATCTCAGTAGAGTAGGAAGTTGTTTGTAATTTTGTTTGTCTTGCAGGATCTACCGAGGAGCTCAAGATCGAAGCACATCGTGGACCTTGCAGGGAAAAATGACGTTCATAAGGTACATGATTTCATCCTTCTCTTTTTTTCATCATCTTGATTATATCTAAAAGTAATTCAATGTCCATGTTAAGCATCTTTTGTCTTAGAGTTAAGAGTCTAGCTTTCAAGAGGAAATCTACCTGTCCATAGGGAGATTTTGCTACAACAGAAATTGGCGACTCCACTGGGGAGGAAATATGATTTGTGTTTCCTTTCCCAGATCTTGTCTTGGCCCTTTTCCCACTCATTTGATCTTCTCCATTGAATTTTGTATTCTTAGAATGGTTTGATTTCCTCTTTGTGTCATGATGATCACCCTGATTGGCTGAATTTTCTTGAATTTTTGAGTTTCTGGAATTTTTCCTGAGTTTTTTTAAGTAGGGCGCTATCCTGCCTTGTTATCAGAGAACCAACGCTCCCTAAAGGTATTACACAGAGAATTATAACGCTTTGGTGCCCCTTACACCATAGTGCTCCCCTTTTTTGAGAAAAATCCTCTAGTTTTTCCAATTTTTGGGTTCAATTTCTACTTTGTACATTTGCTCAGGGTCTCATACTTTTAGTCCATATTGGTATTGGCCTTCAATACCCTGTTTTCTAAGGATTCATCCTCTTTTGTTTGGATTTTTTGACATTAGTCCTTACTTTGAAATTTGTCCTTCACGATTTGGAGGCAATTTGTCGTTTTCTTCTTGTTTCCCTGAATGAGTGAAAACTGTGTAAGGGGTTTCAAAGGTCTGTTATACTTTTCTTTTTGATGTTTGAGTCATCTTGCCCAAGCTCTTTCTCCTTCCTTTTGAGATTTTGGCTTTATGTTTCTTGTTTGATCACAACAAGGGTGTCTTTTGGTTTATGTGAAGTTTGCTTCTAGATTGCATAAATCTCACAACTCTTGAAGTCCAATTAGCATAGGAAGCTTTACATCTACTGGTTATCAGTCACATATAAACATTTTAGCATTGAATTTGGATTCCTTATTGAGGAATATTGCATGAGGTCATTTCATCTTGGTGTTTGACAGTGAAAGGAAAATCCTTCTCCTTCCCTTAATTAGACATTGATTGAAAGAAAAGATTGCTTATCATTTCTTATGCATGTTTTGGGAACTGAGTCATAATATCATCAGTCTTCACTCTCATACACCTTTGAGTAAACAAAAACCACTAAAATCAATGCTTAACTAAAATTTATCAGACTTCTTACATCTTTGTTAGCAAACCTACATTAGTTTAAGGTGTAGGGCTTTGGAATAGGTTGAAAGAATAACTTTCCAAAGCTATCAAACAAACTTAGTATCTTGCGGTAGGGAGAGTGAAATCCAATTTTTGTATAGGCTTTCTAGGATCCCCCTCTCACACAGGGGTTATGCACGAGGTCGCAATCAGGAAAGATATAGAGATTATCCCTCTGTGGTTTGACTGATTGTAGTAGTCAGATCGTATTATGGGGGTCACTTGAAGGTATACCCACAATGTTGAGTGGAAGCCTTTCAAGTTGATTTTGGGCTAGATACCTTGCCCTTACATTTGGACTAGACTATCAAATGTACCCACCCAGGGGTTGACTGCGAGTTGGTGACCTTAGTAGCCACAATATTTAGGGTCTTACACAAGGTGACGGTGAAGGGAAGTCTCACTATACCTAGAATAGACGTTGGTCAAACTCACTTGGGCTCCTTGGAGGGTAAATCCACAATTAATACATGGAAGCATGCACCAAGGTGTAAGTCCGTTAAGCAGGTTGCCAATGTAACTGATCCACCCGCTCTATCCCCACCTCTTCCTATTTTGATCTCGCAATGTTGGATTTCATCACCAACTAGTGGTTTCCTTTTGGGAAGGTTTTGTTTGATTGTTTGCTTCACAGATTCATAGCATGTGTTGGTTGTGTTACTTAGTAGACCTTAGGTCGAGTTAGTGTTAATGGCATCGAATCCCAAGAGTACCAATGGAGGAATCCCTTGTCCTGAGGAACCTTACACCTTTCCTTCTTTTGGAAACTTTGGTCCTCCGTATATTGCCACACTGTGTCTTCCAGGACTCACCATTGGATTACCAATTTGGTTATTCCCCACTCTGGTGATCTCGAATCCTCCCAATGTTTCAACTGCACCTAATGCTTTAGATGTTAGTACACCACCCACACATCAAACTCATGTCGACTTTTCGCCTTCTTCGCCCATTAAGTCTCCTTCAATTTCTCTTTCTTCACCTAGCGAAAGATCTAAAGCAAGTAGCCAGGTTGATTAGAAGAAGAAGAAACAGAAAGAGAAGAAGAAGAAGATCTAGAAAAGGACCAAGGCCCCAACAACATTAGATGTTGGTTCTAAGCAACCGATTACTGTTAATAGTACTGGGAGTGTTGATGAGGTCAACAAGATTAAAATTAAGAATCCAAAACCCAAATTCCCTTGTAGTCTTTGTAAGGGTGACCATTTTCTGAGGGATTGCCCTGGTATTCCCAAGGTCTTAGAAATGTGGTCCTCCACATCATTGGCCTCTGCCAGTCATGCTAATGATACCCCGTCAACTAGTGACATTAAGGCTGGTAAGAAGAAGACAACTGTCAAGTTTCCTTGCATGTTATGCAAGGGTGATCATTACTCTCACCTTTGCCCTCGTATGGATGAGGCTTCTTCTCTTTTGGAAAAATTTCAACTTCCAAAAGGTTATGGTAATATTTCCCCTGACCCATCGTTAGTTGATGGAATGGTCAATCCGATTCCATCCCCGGTTAGTTCAGTTGATCAAATGGTCAATCTAGTTTCTTCCTCGATTGAACCAGAAACCCAAGTAGTTGATCTATTTCCATCATCGATCAACCCCACTCTTCATAAAAAGAGTGTAACCCAAGTGGTCGATCCGTTTTCATCCTCGGTCGATCCCACTCTCCCATTAGAGGGTGACACCAAAGTGGTTGATCCGGTTCTATCATCGGCCAATCCCACTCTTCCATTGAGGAGTGCCAAAGTGACTGATCCAGTCCCTTCCTCGGTCAATCCCACCCTTCATCCGAAGAGTGCCAAAGTGGTTTCTCTGGTTACATCATCAGTCAATCCCACTCTTCCTCTGAAGAGTGCCAATGTGGTTGATTTGACCCCATCATCAGTCGATCCTACTCTCCCTCTAGAGAGTAAACCCGATACTGCCCACATTTTTCTCATTGATACAGAATCTACCGTGCCGAGGGGCATTCCTCCTTCTCCTGCGAAAACCCCTCCAAGTAATGAGACCATCCTTTTTTATTGGGGTACACTAATTGGACCTCGTCTTCCCTCTCACATTCCTTTCCAGATTATAGTACAGGTTTGTGGTTGGGACGTTCCTCAAACGCTGATAGATGAAGGTGCATTTGTTAGTATTTTGTCCTCTATTGCTTGGCACTCTTTGGGTTGTCCTCATCTTGCGCTGGTTACACAGAATCTGTTAGCATTTAACAGAAGAACTAGCCAACCATTAGGGACCCTTCCTGAGTTTCCTGTAACTTTGGGAGGGAAAACTGTCTTTATTGATGTCATGGTAGTCCGAGACCCCTTGGATTTCTCTTTACTCCTTGGGCGAGATTATGTCTATTCCATGAAATCTATTGTATCCACTCTTTTCCATGTGATTTCTTTCCCTCACGATGGAAGAATTGTGACTATTAATCAACTTTCATTCATCGGTCTTGACTGGATTACCTCCCTAAATGGTTCTTATATGTAGACAGTATCACCACTGCCACATGTCAATTATGTAGCATTGTCTCCAATGACTTCAACTTCTGATGATTTAGATCTGGTAGTTGACATGGTGATTTCTTCGGTAGGGCTATTGGACCCTGATCTCCTTACCCCTATCGCGACCCTCGATATGTGTTCCTTCCAGAGTGATTTTCTTCCATCCAGTGAAGATCTCTTGGAAGCCATGACCAATTTTTGTCCCTTGACATGGCATCCTTCCAGAGTGTTATCCTCCTGGAAGCCATGATCAAGAAGAAGCTACGAGCATAGTTTCTCTTCTCTGTGGAAAGCTCGTTAAAAAATGAAACAGAGGCCACGAGCATAGCTTTTCTCTCTGTAGCAAGCTCGTTAAAAAATGAAACAACAATCTGGGGATCAAACCCAGAACCCTGAGCATAGTTATTTTCCTGTGTCAAGCTCATTAAAAAATGAAACAATCACCTCTCTTGAACCTTATTTTCATCCACCCTTATCCTTTTTCTCATCTAGTAGAGAAATTGGTGACAACCTCAAAGTCAGTGAATGAATTGAAGCTTGGAGGGCATGTCTCCAGCCTTTGATGATCATTCTGGAGTTAAGCCACTAGCTTTCAAGATGGGGGCATACCGAGCTTAGTCTTTGTTCTTTCTCGTGCTCGTAAATACATGAGAATGCATATGGGTAAAATTTTATCTCTTTTTCGAACCTGTATGGATACACAAAAAAGGAACCCCCTAGAGTCGTCTTTAAGCTCTTTTCAGACTCTCTAAACATGAAAAGATTGTCGAGTGATCTTGCTTCCTTTCACACTCATTAAAAGGTTTTAAAGGGCATCTTTCGAGTGATAATTTATCTCTTTTTCGGCCTCGTGAGACTAACATTATGAAAAAGGACCACATTGGAGTCGTCTTTAAGTCATTTTCAGACTCTCTAAATATGAAAAACCACTGAGTTTACCTTCTTTGGACTCGTTAAACAATTATACATTGAAGGGCCCATATAGGACCGAACTCTTACTTATTCTCGTTCGTTAAACGAAGGAAGAGGAACTTACCAAAGGTGAGTTATATCGAGCATCTGCTACCCTCCTCGAGATCGTTAAATTAAAAAGAGGTACTCGTCTATTTGGATGGGGGGGGAAATTGAAGGAAGCAAGCCAAGCAGTTTTTGAGAACATTATCAGTAACTCTTAAAGTCGCCCTTGAACACGACACTTTGTCTTTGCGCACATATTAATCCACCGAACCTCTGCACTGAACCAATCCTCTGAGTTTTTCTTACTCCTTTGGGTCACTCGACAAAAGTCACAGTATCCACTGCATCATCGTGTTTTGGTCCATGTCATGTTTTTGTTGTTGTGCCTCAGTGTTCTAGGGAAGTATCTGCCTCAAGAGTCAACCATCACAAATATCTTGTCTCAATACCCATGTCAGTCCATGTTCATTTGATCTACCAATTTACATCTCTGTGTCAATTTTGTGTCATTGATGGGGGATACATCAAGGCCCTCCTTCAATGACTCTATTCCTATCAACTTCAACACATTATCTAGGAACTAGACCTAGAAACCAGTTAGTACTTTGGGACCTGCATGCCTCAATGGCAGGCCTCCTCACGTTCGACAGTGGGTTTACATCATTGACCTCTGATCAAATGATTCCACAGATGTTCAACTTCATCTCATCCATTCACATTCTTTGTAATGTACTAGAGTACCTTGGGAATCATTGAAATCAATGGTGACCTCCCTTGCGCTTGTTAACGGTTTACATCATTGACCGATAATCAAGTGGTTTCTGCCATGTTCGACATCAGGACATCTATGCACATGGTAAGATTCATACTACATCGGGATCGTTAAGAAGACCCTGGGTTGAGTGATCACTCTGATATGTACTTTGCCCAGGTTGCGATGGAGTTTCTCTTGAACAATGACACATATACTGTCACATAGATCCACTTTGTATTGGTCATGGCTATGTCTTGTCATCTCATAGATCCACTGTGTATTCTTCATGGCTACGATCAATTCAGGTCATAGGAGTATAGATCCACACTGTATTCTCTGTGGCTATACCTTTTATCAATATAATTATGGATCCGCAATGTATTTTATGGTAGCCATATCTTGCAAGTCTTTATCACCCAAGCATAGGTATGCCTGCCTTGGGTTTGAAACATGTCATAATATTTGTTGGATGTTTGTTTGTAGCTTCTACCAGGTTCTCTGACTCCACACCCTTGCTTTAAATATTTGTAAATTGTTTCAGCCATTATTCTCTCTTCTGACCTCACACTTTAGGGGGCATTCTGTTACACATGAAATTTTCACACCTAGGTACTTCTCCCTAAGTGTCGTAACATGTCATATAAGTGTCTCATACACCTTGACACCATGGAATAACTTATGTCACAATCCCTAGTCAATGTGGAGGAGGGATATATTACACGAAGGCAAAAATACCAAGTACACATGAATTATTATTAATATTCATGGAAAAGGAATTGATTAAGTGTGAGAATCAAGTGCACATGAATTATAATTAATATTCACGAAAAAGAAAGTAATTAAGTGTGAGAATCCACCTCACATTTGGTTTCCTATTTTTTAGGGAAGGTGGAGGATCTCATGGATGGTTGAAATATTTCCTCCTTAAAATCCTTGAGAGATATTTCCTCCCCAAAATCCGTAAGAGATATTTTCTCCCTAAATATCTTAGAGATCCCTTTCTTAGTGGATCTGTTGAGAGATCCTCTCCATGGTGGTTAAGCCTCAAAATCCTATATAATGAGGGATTTCCATGGAGGAAGAGGAGATGGAAAGAATTGTGAAGCATCTAACTTATGATCTCACGAGGAAGATGTCATTTGGAGCATCAACATTCTGTGTGTGGACTATTTAAGCAAGGGTTTGGATAAGGAGAGCTTGGTGAAGCTGATGCACTACATCCATGGTTGTAAGTAACACTTTGTTCTCATCAATATAATAAATGCTTGGCCTGTTTCTTTCAAACTTGTACTTGTTCCATATAAGTTTGTCTATAGTAGATGGATCTATGTTTTAGCTAATCTCAGTAGAGTAGGAAGTTGTTTGTACTTTTTTTGTCTTGCAGGATCTACCGAGGAGCTCAAGATCGAAGTACATCCCGGACCTTGCAGGGACAAACGACATTCATAAGGTACATGCTTTCCTCCTTCTCTTTTGTTCATCAAGTTGATTAGATCTAAAAGGAAGTCAGTGTCCATGTTAAGCACCTTCTGTCTTAGAGTTAAGAGTCTATCTCTCAAGAGGAAATCTACATGTTCGCAGGGAGATTTTCCTACAACAGTCACTACCATTTATCAACCTGTAAGGACCAT
The DNA here is from genome assembly GCA_000966675.3 of Picea glauca. Lineage (NCBI taxonomy): Eukaryota > Viridiplantae > Streptophyta > Pinopsida > Pinales > Pinaceae > Picea > Picea glauca. The sequence goes on from JZKD02S2399934.1 coordinate 166,241, forward strand.
TGTCACTAATACATATACCAACCTGTCACTGTCACTCTCACTTCCACTGTCACATCAACCTGTAACTGATTATCAACAAATCATCTAACTTGTTATTGTCCCTCTCACTGTCACTACCAATATATTTGTCACTGATATATCATCATCAATCAACTATAACCAGATCCACTCATATGGACACAAAAAACATCACCATACCATGTACATCAACCATGTACCAAAACATGTACCATACCATATGCCAAGTATCCAAGATGTGCCAAGGATATGTTTCAAGCATGTATCAATATCACCAAGATATAAACCTCAAGCATATTAAACCATATACCAAAATGGGCCTCCAAGGAATTCCTTAAGCATTTTCCATACCATCCTATTGATGGTCAGAATTGACCATGTTCAACATTAGGGAGATCACTCAGTCAAGGTCCCAATTAGACCCTTATCCGTTTGGGATGGTTATTTCGACTGGGTATTTAGGTACAATTAACCTTATCTAAAATGAACTTAATCTAAATGAAGATCTAATATGACTAGTATTCTAACTTAAACTAACTGAAACAAGGGCTCAATCAAGCTATAAAGATTCATTCTTCTACAAAACAAGACTTAAACAAATTCAATGAATTAAACTAAGTATAAATGCATCCTAGTGTAAATGCAGACAAAAAAATAAATCTATTCTATCCTGATTAATAAAAGATATAAACCCTTTCCCAATCAAGAGAAGGATAATTAAATGTGAATGAGCATTGAACTTAGAATAAAATGGATTTAACAGATCAGATAAATAATTCTAGGATATAACAGTTCTTTAAACAATTATGTACAAACAATTATCTGATAAATAGTTATCATATATCTACTGTACATATATCTAATTCAAATGGAAATGCATTTAAACTAATACATCATTTCAGAATACTAGAACAAGACAAACAAAATGACAAAAATAATACCAAAATGAATATAGCGCTAACTTGATAGATAACTATGCAGTTAAATGCATAAAATCCTACTCAAATGCAATATTTAACCCTCAATTAATCTCTATCCAATCCTACAAGATAGCTTAGCGGTGATTTAAAAACAATCATAAATTATTCTAGATTCACAATACTGGTGGAAAAGATAATTCATACCCATAAAGACAGAGAATAAAAAAAGACTAAATAATCTCTTTATTAAATCCCAAAAACTACCAATAGTGCTCCAAATGTTTACAAGAATAAAGAGTTATCCCTCTGTTGGTTCAACAGATAGTTAACATTCTACAAGACAAATCCCCCTTACAAGAGTGCAAACAGTACTTAATCTTTCATAAACGTTTTTTGTTTTTTTCCCCTTCCACAACATCATCCTATCTTTTTATAATAAAGGGTTCAATCTATAATTAATTATGATAATGGCAACTTCCTTAAAAATAGGAATGAAATCATGACTAGTTATTCGAAAATCCCAAACTACAACTAAGTTTTAACAACCTTTTGCAAAAATAAAATTAAAGTGTTTTTTTAATAGCCTCAGGATTCTAGTAAAAATTAACTAACATGTTTTTGACATGATCCTTTCCAAATATTTTGGAACACCTTCATTGCAGGATATTCGATGAGAACCTTTCGTTGTATATCTGCGTGTCAAAATAAGATCAATTAATAACAGATTCAAATTAAATAGAGTACCTATTTTTTTTTTTTTTAATTATGTATATGCTCTTAAAAAAGTAAGATAAAATTAATTAAAACAAATATTAAATTAAATTATACCTAAAAAATACTAATTACAGAAAACTAGATATTAACGATTTTTTTTTTTTTGATTTGATCGGACAAAAATTTTGATCCGGATTATTTTCAGCACGAAATGAGAACATAGATATAATAAATAAATGTACAGAGATATCTCATATATCCAATAATATAATATAAATGTATCATAGATGAAATCATAAACACAAATATATAGTAATACACAATTTTCTATTAATGAGCGAAAATGTACAAAGACTGTAAAAATACAGAGTGAATGACTCGCTAGAATGGTGGTATCTTATCTCTAAGAAGAGATGTGAAGGATACTCACATTCACAAGAAGATGATTTTACAATGAGGCTCCAAAGACATTTTTATCATAAAGAAAATCCAAAACCCTAACCCCGAAAGATGAAAAGCCAACAATTTTGTGGACCCCGTTTTGGGTAGTTTGGTGTATCAACTTCTCGTGGGCGTAACTTTGGCATACAATCTCCGTTTGGGGAACACGATAGCTCGTTGGAAAGGTATCATCAAGGAGATTCATTTTGGGGGCTCAATCAAATCCTTTAGATATAATTGAGAACCTATATCTCAAAAAAACCTTCAATTAGGCCCTCAAAATGGCCCCGTAAGTTAAAAACTACTAAAATTAGTAAATTACCAAAATTGCCAGAAAATTGTTTTGAGCCAGTTGGAAAGGGTGGGTGGCCACCAATATCCACCTGGATCAAATATTGACTCCTGAATAATTTATAATCATCGAATTTTCATCTTTGATAAGCTTTTTCTTTATCAGAAATCGTATACTCATATTGGAATTCCTTATATTCCTATTTTCTATCTTTAGTTTCTTATTCAATAGAGTGTGCTCAATGATATTTATCTTCAAACCCGAGACTATAGCATAATATTTTTCCTCCTAGAACCAACTCTTCAAACACTTTTCTAAATATTTTTTGTGATGGAAATCAGTAGGAGAAGAAACATGTTTTGGAATATCATTATCATAATTTGTTCCATTATGCACAGAGTGATGAAAACCAAATTTAGATTTAACATTTTCTTCCAATTTTAACTGATGGTTTCCATCGAATTTAGATTGAAAAATTCAATAGGAACATTAGTGTTAGAAAGTTTTTTAGATCTCTTTCTATGAACTCGAGCTAATTTCATTGCCAATTGTTTACTTATGATTTGATTTGACTTCTCATCTTATTCAACTGTTCCTCATGATTTATCAATTTGGATGCAGGGATAGCATGATGTCCTAGTAAAACATGCTCTGGTTCATATTGAGGAAATATGGAAACATTGTCAACCAAAAGATCGACTTTGCTTCTTTTGGAAGAGATACGAGTAACTCGATCTATCACTGGCTCTGCAAATTCATTTGCACAACAATAAAACCTCATCGTATTCAAATCAGATGGTAGAAAAGAGGATTTGGATATTAAACTATGTTGAATTGAGAGCTCTGACATAAGCTTAACTTCATAATCATTTTCAGAAATGGCTTCTTGAATATCATTAATTTCTTCGACTTTCTGAACTGGGAAAAATCCTGACAGAAAAACAATAAAATTAATCGGTTGTAATAATGAAAAGTCATGAGGAATTTCATCTCATCTGGCTTCTAAAACATAGGCATGCATTCTTCATTTTCTTATACAATTTTCGGCCCTAAAAGTTCAACTCTAGATACAGGTGCCATCAAAAACATGGGTCAATGTTCGCAACCCTAAACATTCTTCACAACCCTAAACATTCCTTTTAAATAATCAAGGATATCTTTGAAATTGTAGGTTTGTTTGAGAAAATACTCGTGAATAACCAATTTATGTTTGTTATGGGAAAAACCCAAATTTTAATTTTTTTAAATGTGACATGGTTTGGCCAGAAAGTGCATCTAAAATATGTTAGTCAGTTCTGATTACGCTTCAACTATGAGGACTATTTATAGTGGCCACATGTTGTACATAATATTATTTAAAAATTCAATGTGAAAGAGGATATCACTCAAGAGGTTGAAAATATCATGGAAAGGTAATGAAACAAAGCAAAGTAAGAAACCCTCATTCAAGAAAATCTTTGGCAACAGGAAAGTTGATACCCTCACAAAGACCCAAACCACCCGACCTTCTAAAACATTGATGCATATTCTTTGTAAACTTCAAGAACATTAGCCTCAACAGGCTCAATATTTACAAACGATGCCATGAAAACAGAGTAGGTTTGACACATGTTAAGCTTCAAGCATAAGCAGAGAAAAAATGCAAATGCAAAAAAAATAACTGATACCTCAAAACATAGACAAACATAACTCAATAATTTTAAAACTCCAGGGCACATTAATTAAATTGTACTTTGAACCTATCTCTTCAGTCCTGAACAAATAATATCGAGTTTAATGGATGAGACAATATGCATACCAGATTTCAATGAATGCAATATGTCACAAGACTATTTCTGGTTTCGAGGAACCTTGCCACTTGTAATGATTATTAAGACTCTTAAATTCGCATAGCATATTATCCTATACCCAAAATCATTGTAATGATAGTGTTGACACAAAGTTTAAAATTTTTACCCTTTAAACCTAAAACTTTGTTTTTTCCTAGTCATGGAGCCGCCCTTAGTTTTAAAAAGGAGTAAAAAAAAATCTTTCGATTTTTTTCAAGTTTCGAGATTCAGCTTTTCACGAGGTATGATTTTTAGTTAACAACTCTAGAGCCCTGGTGTTGAAATCCCGAAAAGGATTTATATTTAAATAAATGAAAAAGAAAAAATGAGTGTTATAAGTCCCGACACGCATTTCACAAAGTACCCTTTAGTCATGATTAGTTAAACTCTTAAACACAATAAACAATTCATTAATCTTTCACGATCCGGGTTTTCTTGTATCAAAGTGCTTTCAAAATGTCGACCCTCAAACGCTCGATCCCTGCTTTTCCAAAAACAAGAAATTAATTACTAATCTCAATTAATTAAAGCATTAATACAAGTGATTAGAGGCTAAATTAATCCCATCACGATTTCACGATTTGGACTTTGCTTATGACATACCTCTTGGGTACAGGATCCCCGAAATTTTGAAATACGAAATCACAATTTTTTAACAAAGTCTAAAACTAAATTAAGTTAGTTTAAAATGGGATTAATAATGACTAAACTACTTTTTGTGTTTCACATTTCGGGATTTGTTGAAAGAAGTCCTTTCGAAACTCTAGTTTGAAATCATCGATATGTGGCAGTATTAATAATGGAAAAATGAAGATATTTTTGACATGAAGGTGTATCTCCAGGCGTATCTTCCTCATTAAAACATTAATTCCTTGCCACCTATGTCAGTACAATCATTGTAAGGCAAGATAAAGGTTAATAAATGTTCTTTAGTTCGAATTTCATTCTTGTTTTTTACAATCAGGAGTGTGTTGCATTTATCCAGGCTTATATATTTTTCCTTTGCAAACAGGTTTTTAGTTTAGCGTGAACATTATGGCACCTAGAAAGGCACCTAAGAAAAGTGAAGAAGTAGTTGAAAGATCAAGCCTGGAAGGAGATATCATATCTGATACTACACCGCATGCCATTGATTCCATCAAATCCTCGAGGAAAATTTTTGAAACCTTGGACTACGAAATCAAGAATTTTCCCGATGATTCTGAAAAAAAACTTCAGGACATAGCAGAGTCTGAACTTCACAAAGTAGCTACGCTCCCATGACTCATGACATACAACGATATTATCAGTTGGGCTTTAGAGAGGACAAACGTGTAGACGAGAAGCATTTTGGACAACCGAGGGGTTGTCGTCGGCTCTTTCAGACCGAAGCATATACAAGTAATGTACAAATTGTCTCCCAATTCTAAGTACATTTATAATAAAGAGTTTGTAAGTGAATTTCAAAGGAAAGAATGCACAAAGGAAGATCAAACATATCCCGGCATAATCAAAGACTAGTGGAGACACCGAACAAAATTCAGGGCCGATACCCATAGTGTTTATGACACAACCTCATTGAATGAGTACATGGTCTATGTGGCTATGATGCTATGTAGACTTTTCAGGAAGAAAATTCCTACCCATTTCCCTGCAGAATGGGTGCCCCTTTTACATGAAGCAACCGAAGGCTATAGCTTCAATTGGAACAAGATTCTATCAAATAACCTCGCTAAGGAGGTTATAGAGTATCAAACTGCGAGATCCTTTAGGCCCCCTTAGATCCTTTAGTCCCAGAAACATAAATAAGGGGGACACCTCCCGAGTCCAGTCAATCTACTCCCCCTTCATCATCTACTGTTCATGTTGATACCCCCAAGACAACAAGGGAAACAAAATCCACAGAGTTGGGTAATCCCATTTCTTCCTTGACCCCTTTACAATCTACTTTTGGGCTCCCTCAGATAGGAGTCATATATGCTAGTGACCTCACTCCTGTCTCCAGAGAAGAAATACCTCCCTCCGATTACTTTTTCAATAAAAAGAGGAAGGTTGTATTAAAGCAAGGGATGTATATGAGAGAAGGTGGTACGGAAAGGAAACACAGGGTGCTGGTAGATGGGCAGAACTTAGAAGAGGAATATTTCACTACAAAGGTAGCGGGCTCCATGTGAGCTCTAGAAACAACAAATTTATTCACTATTGACAACATGAGAACAAGGTTGAAACATAGTAACCACAGGATAGTCTAGTTGCAAAACCGATTAAAATATACTGAGAAAAATATCAAAGAAGAAATAAATAAAGGTCTAGATCAGGCCAGAGCTATCGACAAGCAAGAAATTAAATTGCTTAAGTTTAGCTTGAACGAGTTGTATAAGAAAATGCAAAATAGTCAAGGGAAGGCAACCCAACAGGAAGAATTAGCGAGACAATTACGGGAGAGATTGAATTTCATTCAGAATCAGGTAATATACTTGAATTTTTTTTAGGACCTATCACGGGAAGTACATACGAAGATAGAAGCCGAGCAACAGAGATTAATCTCCAAAGTAGAGATTATTCAGAATTATTTTCAAGAAGTAAGTAATTCTTTTGATAATATTATTTTTAAAGAAAAAGAAGCTAAAGCAGCAAGGGACACTTTCCAAAGGGAAGTTGTATGTTCATAAAAATAATAGGTATCGAAAACTCCAAAGCTATTTTTCACAGAGAAGATCAGAGGCGATATCATGCTCAAAGTATGGGAAACTAACATAGCAGAAAACAAGAAAATAACCAAATAAATAAAAGACAATTGCGAAGAAATCTTTGATTTGTTGGATAAGGGATCATTAGGTATTGGAAGAGATAATTGCACTAGGAAATTAGGACAGATAAACATTGTAAGACAACAGTTGAATTTCAAAGAGGGTTTGAACGAAATTCAGATGGAAATTTCACAATTAAAGGAAATTAATGTTACCCTAATAGATAGGTGGCTGGTGAAGCCAAACTTAAAATTGCAATCAATTAAGTTTGTTGGTAAGTAGATTGAAGACCGGCTTCCAAAAATTCAGAGAGAAATTTATTTATTCGAAGTGAAGGATTTTCCAGAGCCTCCTAGAAATTTTGTACACTTTCTTGAAAAATATATTGAATGTATTGGGTGGAAAGAAGGAGACACTTCAATAAAGCAATGAAGTATCATTTTGAAAGCTTATATTATCGAGACGATAGAAAAATAAAGGATAATCATGCAAATGGTTGAGGTTTGCATTTTTGTAATTGTTTTCCCCTAGGAGTTAGGAAATCACCAACCATTAATGTATTGGTGATCTTGTATAAGTATAATTTCATGAGATTGAAAGAGGGATTTTCTGGGTGCATTGTAAAGAAGAATTTGAAGATATTTTTGGATTAATACAAATACAGATTGAAGATTCTAGATCTGGTCAGGTTTGAGTTATGTGCTTCTCTGTTGTTTCATATTTTTCATATATCTCTTTGATGAATGCTTAACTACAATTTAGTACAACCTCTACTGTGGTGATTAATTATTCTTGCAATTTAATCATTTCCAATTTTTCCTCTGTATCGGCTATCAGCAGGTACAAGACCTATAAATTTTTAGATTTCAATATCATATGCTTCATTAAGAGTTTTCCCTAACTATTTTCTTCTTCTGTCATAAAGTGAGATTCCTCTTTAATCAATGCCTCACCTTGTTCAACAACTTTGTGTTTTCTTTTCATTTAACGCATATTTCCTTTTCAAAATTTAACTCAGATACTAGAAACAACCTTTAGTTTCATCATACTATTAATTCAAGGTTTTCGAGTTCTTCTTACATATTTTGAAACAAAAATAGCAAACCCTAAAAGAAAACACAAGAATTTATCTTTTCAGTCTTTATCCCTCGTGACTCTACCAATTACTAGACAACCCAATACCAAGCCTGGACTATCAGATCAAACGAGCATTGCCTTAAATTTATTTAACACCATCTTACAGACAACAAAGAACCGGGTTGAGTTAGAATGTTTATGGGCAGTAATTGAAAGGGATATTAGTATCTAGGAAAACTAGGAAGCTAGACAGAGACAGTTAAGGAACCATCCATAGCCCATTTTTGTATAACTGACTTTTCTATTCTTAAATTTCTCTATCTTTTTGGATGCCTTGATGGTATACTTTATAGCCTTAAAGTATAAACTTAGGAACAATAGATAGTTCAATCATTTGTAAAAAGGGCGATTTATGTACTAGGCACAATAATGAAATCGTGGAAATGGCCCTTTAAAACAATAATTAAAAAACTTTGATTAAAAAAATGTTTTTGTAATATCCAATTAATAACATTTCCAACTCACGGCTTAGGACATGAATAAACTATGATCTTTTTAAATAATTTTTCATAGTAAAATATCTTATTAAATAATTTAAATAAAAGATCAAGTTTCACGTACACAATTTAAACATTGTTTCTAGTTCTAAGTTATGATAGATATTAGGATCATTCAAACTCGGACAAAAGTGAGTGATATCATAACTATTCATTAAAACCCAATTTTGTAGTTCATGTCCCAAATTAGATCATAGAATGTCAATGAGATATTTGTAATAAGATCAACAAAACAAGAACAAGTGGTTGAGAGTAATAGTAAATGAATTCTTGAGTTCCATATTGAAATCATGACAATAGAAACAATTCTCATTAAGATAAAACCTGAAAATAGCAACATGTTATGAAACCAAACTGCTAGTAATTGAAAGTCATAACGAAATTCTTCGAAACAACGCTTCGAATTTCATGTTGGATATCATGAAATTCAAAGAAAAATAATCGATATAAATAAGAAGAATCAAAGTTTAAAGCACTTTCAATACTTATCACATTAAAGCATTAATGTCCATTAACAAAATAGTAGCCACAAAATATTTACATAACTACCATGAAAATTATTTCAAATAAAAGGAACTCAATTGAAACAAAGGAAATATTATTATAAAAATAAAAAAGCGACCCAAATTTTATCATTCAAAAGAAAATGTGGGGGGTTGTTGTTTGCCACATCAAATCCATGATACAAGCCTCAAACAAACACATAAAAGACATACCTTTACTCATGAATAAGAACCGATATATACCATTTTAGTATCTATAACCACCATACTGTATCATCGTACCTTTTTGTAACCTGAACCAAGCATCCTTCTTCAAATCTTCCTTAGCCTCGCTGGAAAGATGTTAGTTATCATGCGGGCCTTGCATGACAGAAAACAAGCTGCCCACAGGGGTGCCTCGCAGGACACCTGTATCCTGACCCATCGGGGTGCCTCGTGGGACACCTGTATCCTGACCCGCAGGGGTCAACTAAACTAGGGTTTCCTGAAAGAAGTTGCAGAGAAGGAAGGGTTTCCTGAAACCCTTCCTTCTCTACAGATTCGATACTTTCACACTCCTTTATTCCTTAGATCGCTAAGAAAAATTTACCAAAAGATTTCTTGAAAGATAAACAAGCATTTAACTTGTGTGTGTAAATATGAGAGGCTTCTTCAAGTGTATCTATACTTTTCCAAGTGACTTATTTTCTTCACTTTAGGGATGACTAATACTTTCTTGTTATAACTATTTGACCCTTTAATTAACGACTTGTAATTGTTTAGGGGATTCTTAACCTTTCTTTGGGGCTTTCAGCTTCATGAGGGCATAAATCCTCAACCATGAGGAACCACATGGAATACCACCTATCGCTGGAAATGACATGACAAGGAATATCCATTTATGAGGGTTTTGTATAAACTTGAAGTATTCTTCAACCTCATTTTCCTCAGTCAACTTTGGAATGCATGACCACATATTTGGGTTTCTTGTAGACTTATTCAAAGCATATATTCCTTAGAAAGAATTTATATCTTCTAATGATGAGTGAGGGTAGTTTGATGAATAAGCATTTAAATTCATTTAATACTATATTAAGTCAGTTATTTGTTGTGGATATTAAAAGAACTAACGAGGCGAAATGTGTTAGCCTATTATGTTCTTTGACAGAATCTCGGGATAGCTTAGTCATGGCTATAGGGAGTAATTCAACCACATTAGCACTAGAATATGTGGTTTCATCTATAATATCATAAGAAAATGTAAGGAAGAACATGTAAGGATATAACAAAGATGCATTAGTGGTAAGAGGTTGATCGGTAGAGAGAGAAAAAGGAAAATTCTTCAGTAGAAAGTCTAAGTTGAAGGATAGATGTAAATCCCCGGTTCAAATGACAACAAGAATATGTTGGAAATGTGGTAAAGCTAGGAATTGAAAAAGGGACTATAAATCAAATGCAACAGAATCCAGTACAGGATCTCATGAGAAGCAATCAATTGAGAGAAAGACGACTCCAAATAAGGGAGGTGATGTGTACCTAGAATCGACCAGTACACATTTAGATTAATATGTTTGGATGATCAACTCAGGATCTTCATACCATATGACACCACATAGAGAATGGTTCTACGAATATGGACAATGTGAAGGACGATATGTGTTCTTGGGGGATGACTTGATAACCAAAATTGTTGGATGAGGAATAGTTCTAGTTACATTGTAGGATGGAAGGAGTAGAACCCTTCCAAGTGTGCTACACATTCCTAGTTTGGTAATAAACCTGATATACTTTAGCAAGATGAGTAATGAAGGGGTGCACACTCAATTTCAAAAGGATATGTGCAATATGGTCAAAGGTGCAATGGTCTTAATGAAATCAGTTTGGATTGGAACCGTATACAAGTTATTAGATAATATTGACTCGACTGGATGGAACAACATCATTGTTACTGAAGTTGACTTGACTTCGAATCGACTTAGGATGAGTCAATCCAATCTGAATCGACAAGTCCTCTTCAAAACAACCTGACCACGCTATGGTAAAATATGATGGGACATATTGGAGAAAAGGGACTTCGAGCTATTCACAACAAAGCTATGGTAGAAGATTTTCCTAAATGTAATTTAGAATTCAACTTTTGTGAACATTGTATGTATGGAAAACAAATTTGGGTGAGGTTCCCATCTATAGCGAGAAGGGCAGAGGGGATTCTAGAATTTATTCATAGTGATGTGTTTGGCCCTGTTTCAGTTCCTTCATTTGGTGGATCCATGTATTATGTCTCCTTTATAGATGATTTTACCAGGAAGACATGGATATATTTCCTAAGGAAGAAATCAAAGTTTTTCAAGAAATTCAAAGAGTTTAAATATATTTTAAAAAACTAGACAGATAAGAATATTAAGGTGCTTGGAACTGACAATGGTGGTGAATTATTTGGAAAGGAATTTGATCAATTCTACAAGAAGTGTGGCATATCATGCCAAAATACCACACCATATACCCCACAAAAAAATGGAGTTGTTGAGAGAATGAGAAAAACATTGATGGAAAAGGAAATGAGCATGCTCAATGGTGTTGGGCTTGCACAAGAATTATAGGCATCCACAGTCGACACTACAAAATATCTAGTGAATATGTCTCCCTCATCGACGCTATTCGATATGACTCCACATGAGGTATTCTCTGGTAAGAAGCCCTTGATTTCAAATCTCAAAGTATTTGGTTGTGACACATTTTTTCATGTTCCCAAGGAAAACAGGAGCAAGGTGGACAAGAAGGAAGTCAAGTGTATTTTCATTGGATACAAAGAAGGAATGAAAGGATATAAGATATGGGATCTTGCATGAAGGAAAAAAATTTACAATCGAGATTTGGTATTCATAAAGTTTGGAAGGAAGTCTGAGTCTAAAGTGATGATTCAAATAGACAATAATAGAGATAAGGTGTGTTTTAAATTGAGGAATGAAGAAGGTGATTAAGATGATTCGACTGGATTGGATGAACAGGTGGAACAACCGACCCCAATTGTAAGGAGGCTATAACAAGTAATAAAACCAATTGAAATGTATAGTTTTCTTTACTTTAGTTCTACATTTGTGTTAACTTCCACTGACAAAGAGCCCAAGTCGGTCAGGTTTTATAAGAAAAATCTGTTCATTGGGACAAATCCGACCTATCCAGCTGTGAAGCTGGTTACAACCTTTTTGATAGCTCGGCACGAGGCAGAGACTATCTGCACCTTAGGTTTTCCTTCTCTTGAGGTGGTAATGAAGGGGAAAAAAGAGAGATGAAAGACTTACAATAAGTCTTTCTCAGGACCACCCACCCTGGGTGTTTTTCTCCCGCATATTCCTGGATGGCCCAAATGGCCTAGGGGGTGAAAAATATGGATAGTAGGATGAAAATAAGCTCGCTGATTTTTTGGACAGCGAACTAAATAAAGTGAACAACGAGTTGTTCACTCCCTTAAAGTGTTGGAAAATGGCCCAGAATAGGTCCTCGGGGTAAACCGGTGTCCTGGACAATTAACCAATGGATGCCTCAAGTGAAAGAGTGAAAAATAAGGGTGAAATGTGATCTTAAAAGATACATCCAAGTCCTTTTAAATGTCTATAAATTTCGAACAACAAGTTGTTCGAAGATTTTAAGACAGGGAAACAAGACAATAATGGCTTGGTACCCCCCGAGGGTGACCCGAGAAGTGATCCCAAAAAATTGTTAAATCAAAAGGGGGTTTTAAGAGGGGATGAACAACCTTTTTACAAGTTGTTACAACTATGATATAAGGGAAAGTATTCACAACTTCAATTTTCGGTTTTTGGCTGAAAGGTGGACTGACGAAAGGTTGACTTTAAAACCATTTTATTTGTCAATTTTTTAGTTTTTTAACACATGCCTTGGCCACCACACTGTTTTGAAGGTTATCCCAATCAGGAAAACACATCCAAGAACTATAATAAACATTATAAGAAGAGTATTCCTAGAATACCACATTGATTAGGTTGAAGAGTGCCCCATGTTGTTCAAAGAAGTAGGGATTTGCCACTTCTCGTCACTAGCTCTTTCGGGCTCTTAAATCCGCTTGGATGGAAGAAGGATATCTATGAAAAGGAAGAGGTCCAGGACCCCCCTGAAGGGAGTTTTAGCTGAGCTTAACCAAGCATAGTAGTATTCCAACCAAGCTAAGCTAATCAACTCCTTGACCGTGTGGTACTAAGGAAAGACCACTCGACTTGTACTAACTAGACAACTTCTGAGGGACTCCTGATGAAGACTCCATGGCTTTGACACTTAGTATCCTACAAAATTGAAATTCATTGAAATGAAACACCATGCCATCCATGTGGCGAGGTCATGTCTTGTTTTCACAATCGTACCTCTTGGTTACTGAATTTGAAATCTATCTAAAACTATATACAGAAAACAAGTAAATAGGTAGGTGACATATATGTCACAGCTAAATAATATGCATATGTATGTAGCTAAATAGTATTAGTTTGTTTTGAGTGTATGAGGTAGACCCCTGAATTTTTTTCAAGTATTTTGCAGCTTTTTGTGTGTATTTAGCTTGCTTATTTTTGTATGGTCCCTTTAGGGACAACCACTTGTAGATTAGTGAATGAAAAATTTATACAATGAAAATATGACAAGATTAACTAATTACAAGTAACTATTACACCATTCAACCCAAAGGAATGGGTTGAGGTTCTTTGCGAGTGGCAAGGCTGCCATATGCATGAAATCCCCAACTAACTCCTTGTATGGGGATTGAAAGTTTAGTGTTTGAAATTTAGAAATGGTGATGATTATCTACGCAAGTATAGATCAGATTTTATAAACATAAATTCACAAGTAAACAACTCAAGTTATCTGCACAAACTAAGCATATCAACATTGGTATGTGTGCCAAAAATTTTGGAATGAGTGAAAGTGATAAATAAAATGAATATGAGAGTGATTGGGTACATTTACCGATCAAATTGGATGTTTTTCTTCATTTTCCTGTTGGCCCCTTTGCCTCAAACATGTCTTTAGGTGGTCCCCAACCGCTTAGGAGAAGCAGAATAGGTGACTGGTTATGTCCTTGTAGGAAAACAACGAAATTTTAGTATTTATGTATTGAAAAAATGAATTAAATGTAACATAAATTTTCACATGAAAGGTATATAACATCCAACTAAGATGGTTGTCTCATGGGTGGAAATTTACCAAAATGACCAATTTTTCTATTTGAGACAACAAGGTTAGTGGTAGGAAAACATAACAAAAATATACATGAATGAAAAGAGAAAGAAAATAAGTATGAACCAACTAAGGGGCCTATTTGAGGGCTTTCCTAAGGGGCCCTAGGACTCCCAACCACTAGCTAAGGCTGAAAATAACTGAGTACTTCAGAAAATCTGCACTAAAAAAAATCAAATAAGTTAAACCAAGTTGTTAGAAAACGAAACCAAGCAAGTTGAACCAAAGGAAGCAACAACAAACACATAGCTAACCAATCCCTCCTGGAGATAGATAAAATAACAAGCATTTACTTCTACCCCTCAACCCTTAGCCAACAAGTGACACATCCAACAACTAAAATCTAACAAGTATCACACACACAAAGAGTCTTGGAAAAATTCAGCAGAACTTTGTTACTATATTCATCCTCCCTTTTTACAATGCTAGCCCTCTTATTTATAAAGGAGAGGTGAAGGATTAGGGTTAGGCCACAAGACACTTGTCACTTTTGGAAAAGTGACAAGTGGACCAATCCTGAAGTATTTTTCTCTTTTTACAAAAAGTAACCTTATCCTAAAAGAGAATCTTATCCAAAAGGGAATCTTATCCTAGAGGGATCAAATCAAATCTGATTTGACCTCTTAATTACAATGTATACATTTAAAAAAAGTAAATCATGTGAGACTTCATATTACAAAAAGTCATTTTTCATAAAATGACAAAACCAATATGCCACATCACCATTTTCCTTATGATTTTTCCATCCCAAAGGCTCTTTGACTGCTGTCATGTTTTGCAGTTGTAGGTGAGGTGGTTTAGGAAAATACTCGGCCATCTATGGCTGCTAGATTCACTGGGATGAAGGCCCAAGCTGTGGGGAAATTGTTGAGTTTTTTCATAAGGCAAGGGGCCTTTGGGCTTTGGACATTGTAAGTAAGGAAATGCCCATTGTTCAGGAAATTTTCAAACCTGATTATATGCCCCCTTTTCTGCCTATAAGTTTCCCTGTGACCTAGCCAAATCATGGCTTCGATTTGGGCTTGTTTTGATGAGGGGACCCTTGGGCATGAACTTTGAGAGGATATTACCTTGTACCAAACAACCACACAATTGTTATTTACTATGCCCATGTTGTATCTTTTTCCGCTACTTTCCACTACCTTTTTTTTAGCGCAAATCCAACTCTGGGTGAGTAAGATATGGCCCCAGGAAGGTACACGAAAGGAGTCAGTCGGGAGACTGATCAAGGAAAATTTTGAAGTTGGGGAAAAATTATGGGTTGGACACCAGAATTGACAGGATTCTACAGGCCTGCATACCTATAGCTGAAATGGTTTTTCCTCATCCAACCCAATTTGGCGTCAGAGACCCCCAATTAGGCCTTCGTCTGGTGCATGCTTGTCAGGCCAATAATGAGTCCTTGTCGCTCTGGTACATGCCACTAAAAATTTGGGCTGAATTTACAGAGGTGAATGTGATGGATGCATTCCTGACTTTGCCCCAGTGATTTCGACTATTCATGGGAGAAAGTTGACCTCTGTATTGTGAGGTTATGGAAATAAACTGTCGAGTGAGTCTTACGGGTGGGGATTTAATTTTTTTAATGTATAATTTTAAATATGTAAATAAGATTTTTTTTTTTTTAATTTTATTGTAAACGTTTAATAATAAATTTATTATATATATATACATTATATATAAATATATATTTTACATATATTAAAATAAAATAAAATAAAATATTTAAAAATATTTAAAAAAAATTAAAATTAAAAACAAAACTTCAATACATATAAAACTATATATATATATATAAATTAAGCCCCAGATCAAACCCCCTATGTGGTGCCCGTGGTCATCCATATGACCAGGATGAAGTGACAAAGGGGTTTGCGAGTATGGAGGAGTGGAGCGGGAGAGGTGGTGAGATGGGGGGAGGGACCGTACACAAGTGGAGGAGTGGAGAGGAGGGAGGGTGCAGTGGTGCTGTGTTGGGAGCCGAGGAGGAGATGTTGGGTCTGTGCAGAGGTGGAGACATGGAGGAGGTGGTGGTGGAACCTAGGTGTTGCATGGGTGGCCAACCACCACTAAAAATTAAATTTCGAAATTGTTTTGACAAAGTGGGTTTTTTTGCAATAGTTTTAGAACAGGAGGTCATGGGTTGAAACCTGCTCCCCTCCCTTTGAATTTCCAGGACATTTTTGGGAAGTTATGAGCAAAGGAAAAGGGAGGGGGCTAGGTTTCAAAGCCCAGGTCCTGCAAATGTTCATGCACAGGCCTGCAAATTCATCCCATATCACAAATTTAAACATATAAAGGAGCCATGGAGGCTTGGGCCTGGTGCCCAAGAGGGGTTCGAATCCCCTCCCCTTTGCATCTTTTGCACAAACAACTAATTGATTTCAACAACCAGAAAAACTAAGCCAAAAAAAAAAACTGAACCAACAACTAATACCACAACTGAACCAGGAAGAGAACAACCATTTTGAAGGCGGAAACACATTTTTTCCATGCAAAATTTCATCATACCCAACAAGAGTTTTTCCATTGAAATGGGTTGAATGGCAGTTTACCTGGCTCAATGCATGAAGACTGTTGCATGGTGTTGGTTGGCTA
>JZKD02S2399934.1:183269-194426 GCA_000966675.3 Picea glauca
GGTTTGTATTTTCCAATTAAAAAAAATAAAACTAATTTCAAAAATTTACATGAGGGAGGCTGCATGTTCCCTCCTCAATTTTCCAATTTTATGAATTTGTTTTTAAAATTTTTCCAATTATTTTTTAATATTCCTTGAAAATTGTGCAATTCAAAGTTTGACTTTGACTTTGACCTTGTTGTTGTTGACTTAGCCCAAAAAAGGCTTCCAGGTGATACAGAGCTGGAATTAGCTGCAAGGAATGTCGTTGGAAAGGTATCGATGAACCCATTGATAATATGTCATCACCAATTTGAAATAATTCGACCTCAGTCATCAAATTCAGCCAAGAATAATGGCCTCTTAAAACCCTTGACTTATTGGTGGGCCCACATGATAACCAATCTTGCGAAAGGTGCCAAATCGCCATACGATATCCAATCGAGGAAAATGAGGTACAGTTGGAAAGGTATCAATGATTAATTTGACAAGGTGGCCATAGATTTGTGTGTTGGGGACATTAATGGTTGCTTTAGTTATCATGAAACCCTGCCATCCAAGCTGGTTGCCCTCTTTTTCCTAGAATAATTGACCAAATTGTGATAGCTCTAACTGGGCCATACGAGGTTGGAATGAGGAAAATGAGGAGCCATTGGAAAGGTATTTGAGTCTATTACAACGTGTAATAGTAGCATATATGATTTAAAACTCTTTACCAACAATGTTTAAACCCCAAAGCACTGCAACCAATCTAGTGTTCAAAATTGGTCATGAACTTGGGAAAGCTCGTTCTTACCAACTAGGGGTCGAAACCAAGTACGAGATATACTATTGGAAAGGTATCACAATTACCTACACTATGGTGGGGTTTTATTTTCCTTTTGAAACAATAATTGGAACTAAATCAGACCAAGAAGTCACAATTATTGGTTTTGCCCATTCGGGTGACGATAACTTTGCGTCCTCTGTACGGGGTCATACAGATTCAGAATTGGGCTCATGATAGCCCGTTGGAAAGCTTGTCCTGATACCTAAAATATTGAAGAATTTCATTTCCTGAATTGTGACTATATTTCATCTTATCCTTTTCTAAATCACCCAATCGCCAAGGGACCCGCCTAGTGACAGGCGAAGGGGGCCAATGTTAAAATTCTTGTAAACTATGTGTTTAGCTCAGGAAACCTGAACCAAACAATCTTGACATGAGGAAGAAATGATGTGGGAGGGTTAAAAACCCCCTGAAGGTATCCAAATAATACTCTTTCAAGGACAAATACCATATTAACTATGACCCCCGCCACTGTTTTTGACTGGAACCATAGCACCAAGGGACGTTTGTAGAGAAATGACTATGTAAAACACCATGTTGAGCCCAAAGTATATTTTTGGGTAAACATCAGGTAGGTAGTTGAATTAGCAGAGGAAATATATGGAAGGATGTTATGGTCGAAGAGATGGAATCCTTGCATAATAATGAGACATGGGATAAGAAATATCATTGGTAGAAAGTGGGAATTCAATAATAAAATGAATGTTGCAGGTCAAGTCGAGAATTTCAAATCTCGACTTGTAGAAAAATGATATTCCCAATTCGAAGGAGTCGGCTTTGTTGATTTGTGTTCCCCTATTGAAAAATTAACTTCCATTACAGTACTAATGTCTTTGGCTACAACGTTTTATCTTGAAATAGAACAAATGGATGTAAAGAAAATGTTCCTACACAGGGACTTTGAAGAATAAATCTATATGAAACATCTTGAAGGATTTGTAGTAAGGAGAAAGAAATATTTGGTGTGAAAATTGGAAAGATCCCTTTATGGTCTAAATCAATCACCAAGGATGTGGTACCAAAAGTTCGACAGATGCATCCTTAGTTTGGGATTTGTGAGAATCAATGTTGATCACTACATATATTTCAAAGAATAAGGTGGTAATTTCATATATGTAGCATTTTATTTCAATGACATGTTGTTGATTGGAAACAACATGAATGCAATAAAGAAGGTGAATAATCAACTATCCTCCAAGTTCGACATGAAGTATATTGGTTCAACGAACTTCATTTGGGGAATGAAGATCAAGAGGGATGGAGTAGCTAGAAATATCTGGTTGAACCTAAAGAATTATATTGAAACAGTCTTGAAATGTTTCAACATGAAGGATTGAAAACCTATGAAGGTGCCAATTCATATGGGAGCAAGGCTAACTATTGAACAATGTCAAAAGACACAGGAGGAAATAGAGGACATGGCATGTGTTACTTATGCAAGTGTTGTTGGTAGTCTAATGTATGCAATGGTCTCCACTCGACCAGACATTTCCCACGCAGTGGGAGTGTTGAGTAGATACATGTAGACACCTAGAAAGGAGCATTGGACAGTTGTCAAGAGAGCATTTATGTATTTATGTGGCACAAAATACTATGCTATATGCTATCAATAAAAACCTGGAGGTGACAATGAATTAAATGTACATGGATTTGTCGACGTCGACTAGAATGGAGATGTGGATCGTTGAATGTCAATCAATGGATGTGTGTTCATGATGTTTGGTGGAGAAATCATGTAGATGAGTAAGCAACAAGTAGTAGTATCCTTGTCAACAATATAAGTTGAATACATGGAAGCCACTCATGGAAGAAAATAAGCAATATGGCTGCAAAGGGTGTGTTCAGGAATTGGGTTTGAGAAGAGAGCTATGAAAATAAGTTGTGATAATCAAAGATCAATATTTATGGAAAAGAACGAATCTTATCATTCCAAGACTAAGTAGATTGATGTACAATACCATTTCGTGAGAGACATGGTGAAAAGAAACAAGGTAGTGTTGGAGAAAGTAGACACATTGGAAGACATAACAGACTCTTTGACTAAGTCTGTCAGTGTTGTGAATTTATCTTGGTGTAGAGAGGAAATGGGCATTATTGCACTGGGTCTCTAAACGAGAGTTTATAAATCTCCCGGTTTCAAAAAACAAGACAACAAGTGGGAGAATGTTGGGTTGTTATATTCTTTGTAGTGAAATTATAGTCAAGGTGGATTGACTGACAGTGAAATATGAAGTTCGAGGTGGTTCAACTTGGTAAATTCGAAGTTGAAGAAATCAATATAAAGGAAAAGAGGTAAATCAAAAAGACAGCGACATGTGGGCGCATGGAAACCAACTGAAGACTGAATGGAGTTCAACTGGTAATTGACTGGTAAACCAACTTAGAGCAGACTGTAATAAAATCTCAATATTTGTGGGCTTGATAGACAATTATCTATGAGGATTTGTAATCAGTTTCGGGTGCCTTTATTTAGGTTTTTTCCTACTATAAATCCTATAAGTAAGGCATGTTGAAATGTTTTAAAATTTTATCTTTATAGAAATCATCTTAGAGGTTGTTGGTCATGTAGATGTAAGACGAATTGGATACATGGTTGTTCTTGTGTAGAGAAAGAAGGTATGATGTCGATTGTGTCTTGGGTGTAGACTAACTTTGGCCATGTGACCTTTTAGTCTGAAGGAATAATACAAAAATAGAGAAAATCAGTCAAGGAATGTTGGTTTTTGCCTTTGGGTTTAGAGGGTAAAATATATGTGTACTGTGTGCTTTCTTTGTCATTTAATTTCTTGAATAAATATTTCTTCCTCTCTTCTTCTAGGTTTAGTGTGGAAGTGTTCCTAATTTCTTAACCAGAGGGTACATTTTCTTTAATGTAAACTTATTAAGATATCTAAAGTCAATACACAATGTTAGATTCCAATCCTTTTTCTTGGGTGTATCTACCCCTTATTCAACAATTCTTCTAGTTGCATCCACGACTCTTTCATCTCCAATGTGATCATTCTAGTGTCCATGATTTCTCCATGCATTAAGTCAATAGATAAATCAATATCTCTCTTTGGTGGAAAACCTGGAAATTCCCCAGAAGCATATTCATATTCCTTCAATACTAGATAATATTTAATACTTGGCTCCTTATCCTTTTCCAACTCTTCCATATGAGTTGCATATATCTAGAACCCTTTCCTAAAATTTATTTCCAGTTTCAATGTTTAAATATCTATAACAGATATAGGTCTTCGAATTCCTTAAATCCTTGAATTCACTTCCTCATCAAGGCATGTGAAAGAATTTTTATAGAAATATAGGAAAAGATTCTTCTTTACAAACCAATCCACACAAATCAAGAAATCATATGACCCAAATGGTTTGATGTTAAAATATGACTTAGTGCTAATTATGTTTGTGTTCACTAGGAAATCATTGACAAGTTCATTGATTTTACTCTTTGTTCTAGTGGCTAGTTGAACCAACCAAGAATTTGCATGCTTAAACATATTTTATTTAGACCTTTTGACTATTTTTGGATCTATATAGCTATGAATATATCCACCCCTTATTCAATCAAAATATCTATGTGATGATTATCAATCTTATCTTCTACCTCAATCATGTGGGATTGATAGTCTATTTTTTTGTTGTCCAAGGATGCATAAATACTTGGCATTGTTTTGTCCATGTCATCCACTATATTGAATTCCTAAATTTTATGCATAGTCCTCATCCTATCTCCCTTGTGAAGACAATTTTGGGTACATGTGGTTTTCTTCACATCCCCAACACCTTATGGGATGTTGTCTTGGCATTTTCCCCAAGGAATATGTTATTTTATGTTCACCTTGTGTTCATTTCCCTTGCTAATATGATTGAGAGCTCTTTATAATGAAATGCGGATTGAATCCCTTCTTTTTTTGATCCATCTCACCTCTCTTCTTATCATCCCAGAGCTTTTGAAACATTGGGATTTCTTTGTTCTACTCATACAAATATATGGCCTTCCTCATGGCTTCTTCTAAAGTTCTAGGCTCATCAAATTGGATTTTGTCTTTGTAAATGATTAAAACCCACTCGAGAACCTATGGATGTTTACCTTCTTGTCCCAGATGAAGTCTTCATACCTTAAAAGATCCAATAATTTTTTCTCATATTGCTTCATATTCATATTTCCAATCTTGAGCTCAAAGAATTATTGCACCTTCTTGTATTAGTGCTTCCATGACAAGTGTTGTTGCTAGAAATATCTCTTGAACTGCTTCCAATAAATTATTTTTTCGTAAATATGCTTGAACTAATTCAATTGGTCCCACTATAGAGAAGCCTTCCCTTGAAGATGATATATGGACACCCTTGTCTCCATGTTTAATAGTAATCATGCAACTAGAAATATTTTCCCATGCCCAAAAATTAGGCTTCAACACATTCTCCCTTTATATTCTCTCCATCAAATGATGGTGGCTTGATATTCCTAAGCTCTCATTGCAAAATATATAAATCAAACCTCCTCCTCTGATTTCATATTCTAATTTTGTATAGGGGACATAGTCAAGATGCTCCCTAACCCTAAACATGTGCATGGTCTTATACTTGAGTGTCCCGGAGAATGGTGATGTCTACTAAGACTCCTTGATTTCCTATATCTGTCATGATAATCCATCCTATCATGAGATATTGATGATGCTAACTTCCTTGCACAACTCGTTTTTTATGTGTTAGAATATTTGTTGACTTGCCTTTGCAACATATTCAAACTTTGCAGTAGATGAGTGTTAATTTTATTTTTATCCACCTAACATTTTATCAACCTTTCATTTTCTTCTCTATATATCTACAATGATTTATGTAATCTTGTCAGAGTCTCAACTAGATCCACAGGATCCACCCTACTTCTACATACATTTGAATTGGTATCTACATATTTTACATTGATATGTAAACATCTCATCTCATATTCATGACTATACGATCCTTGGGCATACTCCACATCTCTATCCCTCATATAGGAAATGAATTGTTTTGTTGGTGCGTCTAATTCTGCAAGAAATGTGCATGCAATAATTACTTGTTAGATTTAGTCCTATTGCAAAATTTTCATTAATTAAGCTATAGACCCTTCTTTGCCTCGACTCTTGAAGAGAACTGATCAATTAATCAAAATTCCAATATTTCAAATACCATTTTGAATTATTTTTCTAATGATTGTACTTATGTCTCAATATGATTTCTAAAATGAAATTTATGGTGCTCTAAAATCAATAGTTTTACCACTTTTCCACTTGTTTCATTGGTATCCATAATCTCAAGAGTTAAATTTTTCCTCAGGTTGAAGGAAATCTAGCAAGAGCTAGGAAAGCTTTTACATTTGGAATTGTTAGTATCCATGATTGTAAATACATAACAACTCTCATATTCAATATCTAATGCTACATCCAAGTTCTGCATCAGTCTAGATTTGACATCTTTGCCTTTTTGAATTTCCTCTAGAGTTGGAATTTTTAACATAAAATGGATATCTCCTAAATGGAGAATAAGTAGAAAAAAATTCCTCAATACAAAGTTTTCGGTATTGATGATTAGGTAAAATTTTGACTAACTAATTTTTTTTGGTTTGGAGGTCTAGGGTCCATTTTCCTCCTCCGAAGATTTCAAAAATACATAAAAATTTCTCGGGAATAATGGATTTTTCCCTGTGTCGAAATCTCCACTCTAAAACCTTTTAAATTTTTCCAAAAGCACAACTAGGAATATTCATGTCTACTCTTTTGACTTCCTATAAAAATTTCACCTTTATCTAAGCTAGGGTTACTGAGCACGATCTAGATCTTTAAAACTGTTATTTTTCATTTTTTAGGAAATTGAAGAAGAATTAACCAATGGCCCTCACTGAAACTCTTGTATCCCTCATCACTATTGACATATCATTTAAATTTCATCTGAATCAGAGTTGAAATGCTCATGTTATGGCCAAAACAAATTTTTGGCTCTAGACTCTTTTGTAAACTTTTCTATTTTTCTCCTTCCTTTTATCCTCTTCTCTTTTTCTATTATTTTATTCTTTACTCTCCTCTCCCTTCATTTATCAATGATTTTTTATATTTCCCCTCATCGAGGTTTTGACATTAAAAATGCTTTCTTCACAGAAATTTTGGTGCCATAATCTCTTTCTCTCACGTACATTTTGGTGCCAAAAACACCTTCTTCGTCGATAGTTCGGTGTGCAAATATTTTTTCCTCGCTAACATTTCTATGCTCGAATCTCTTTTCTCCATCAATGTTTTGGCAAATTGAAAATATTTTTCCTCACTGACATACTCCTTTATTGACAACTTGAAAATATATTTCTTCACTAACACACTCCTTTATCGGTGACTCCAAAAGATATTTCTTTGTCAACATATACTATATTGGTAACTTTAAAAGATATTTCTTCACCAACACACACTCTATATCTATGACTTCAAAAGATCTTTTTTCACGGACATACATTGTATCAGAGATTTCAAAAGATCTTTCTTTGTTGCAATACATTGTATTAGTGAATTAAAAATATCTTTCTTCACTAACACAGATTATATCATTAACTACATAATATCTTTATTCACTGACACACATGCACATTGTATCAGTGACTTCAAAACATATTTCTTCACCGATGCACACGGTATCATTGACATAAAACTATATTTCCTCATGGACAGACACACATTGTATTAGTGAATTCAAAAGATATTTCTTGACCAACATACAGTGTTGGCACAGAATTGATCAGACCAGGGTCCTTCTCAGGTTACCAACAAAAGGTACCATGTAGTCTAGAGCGCTGGAATTTTCATCTCCTCCAAAGAGAAGAAGTCTCACCTAAAGCGCAACCAAGACAAAAGGATAGGGAAGGGCAAGGAGAATACTTAGGTGGGTTCATAGAACCTTTAAGATTCACCATGATCTTGCGCAAGACAATCTAACTACATAATAGATCTGAGCTCATACACACAGAAGCTAAAGCTACTTAGGATGTGAAAAGAACTCATACACATAAACATCATATGGAACTTATGAAGCATAAAGAAGTACTGTAAAGATACACCGCACAAGCATAAGCACAAAATGATGCAACATATTTCAAAATTTTGGATCCCTCTTTATATATTATCTTCAGATCTTATTAGATACAACCTCGGAGATACAAAGTAATGCTCTGTTACAGACTTCTGGCTCTAGACCCATATCACAAAGCTCTATTTTCCAAAACTGTATACAGATTACATTTTCAGAACTCAAACCCAACCTATTAACGATAACAGCAACAAAAGGAACAACAAACGGAACCGAAAAACAAGGGGAGAACCCTTTTACAATCATATTCATCCCATATATATAAGCTAAGTAGGGTCTTCTAGCTTTGGCTTTCATGCTTTCTTGTTCTGTTGCAACTTCTTTTTACTTGTTGGCATTGCGCTGTCCTTTTTCGCAACTGATTTTTGTTACTTTTCCTTGCTCTATTGTCCAACTTCTTCTGTAGCTTGCGCAACTCATGATAAGCCAAAACTGGAACTATAGTCCTTCTTGTGCAGCTTCCAATCCAAAAACAAAGGGCCCAATAGGCTCCGACCACAAGCCTTGACTCTCCCTTGAGTCAAGTAATCGAATCTTTCGTATCTTCTAGGATCAACTTTTGCTTCCCCTTGTCCTTGTTTTCCTCTTTACCATCCTCTTCTGATTGTGATTTCTCTTTCTCTGCCTCTTCAAATAAAAGGCCCAACTCTGGGACCAACTCCAAGGCCCGCTTATTAATTTCCTGAAATCTCCCAACTTTATCCTGCCATTTCTTGGAAAGGAGTGAGGCCTCGACGATGAATTATTGGGTCGCATCTGTAATACATCCCTTGGGATTCGATGTGACCAAAGAGCTCCATTCAGAGACTTTTGTTGCATCGACTTGATGCATTTGCATGAAAATTGTCTGAATGACAGGTCAAAAGTCATGCAACTCCTTGGCTATGAATTGTGCCTCAAACAAGGCATTTAGCTCATTGTCCGCTTGTTGAATTTGATCAAACCTCTATTGTTGCTCCAACAGATCCATAGTAGCCGCAACTTCCTCATTTAACACTTGGATTATAGTGTGCATGTCATCCAAAGTCTGGTTGTGCCTAGCGATGATGCCCATCCAATCACTGAATTCTCTAAAAATATTTGTGCACTCAGTTGTGCGCTTGTGTAGTGTTTCTCGGGCATTGTTGCCTTCTAGCACTATTTTCTCCATCTTCTCCTGCAGCTTCTGAGGATGTTTCTCCGCTTCTTGTTGAGTTTTCTGCAAGTGTACTTCCATATCCTCTGCGTGAATGGTCAATTGTGACCATGATCCTTGCAGTAATTCAATCTGATTCTCAGGCTCTCCTGCATCATTGGCTTATGGAAGTTGGGGTACGACCTTCTAAATTTCTGGGCAGGCTTCAACAAGCATTTCCTAAACTCTTTCCATTCTGTTCTCTACCTGGATTTTTGTGTTTTTTTCTTGTTTTATGCGCGCTTGTGGAAGGAGCACTTCCTCCCTTCTGAACTCTGCATACCTTCCGGCCTACTGGAGCCTCTGCTCCAGTTGATCAGTTGAGGCTATGATCATTCCGACTAAGTGCCTTGCTTGCCACTATGCAAGGCCAACAAATGAAGGGGCAGCGTCCCTGGGTGCTCGAACCTGTAGTGAAAGCCCACTAGTTGTTGAATGTTTTAAGGGAGTCTCTACCTCCTCCTCTCTTGTGGGTGGTCCTGGAACAGGACTAAACCTAAATGATGATGGCAGGAGTGTCAAAACCTCTATTCTGTCTAGGTAGAGTTGCAAAAACTCTGCGCACTGCTAAGGGTTTTGGAGAAATAGCTCCATCTGTTCCTGCGTTGATGTTGCACTTTTCCCTGAAGTTGTTTTTGGTTCCTTTTGAACCTCTCGTAACTCTGCCTCTTTACGTTCCTCTGCTTTCGGAGTTGTGCCTCCCATGGAACCCTCAACCTTGGTCATTGAGGCAATGTTATGGGGACTTTGAACTTGTGGCTTCTCTACCATTTGAGTGTTCTTATGCTGCACAAAAGGTATGATCTACTGGTCCTAGGCTTCAGGGTTCAAGCTAGTCAGTTGCAATGTTTTCTTAGGTACTTCTTGAATTGAACCAGGAAGTTCTGGTCTCTGCTCGGGTAACTTTGGGCTTCTTTCTGGGAGTTCTGGCCTCTTCTCGGGTAGTTCTGGGGGATCGAGCTGCATGGGCTCTCAATTAGTGGTTTGGGGTGGACTGTTGGCTTCTGGGGGTGGCGATTGGGGTTGTGGTGGTGATGGAGGGTGTTCGGTGATGATGGTGTATGGAGGGGTTTCAGATTTAGGGTCGTCCTTAATATGTATGATGAGGGCTTCTTGGACCGTTGAGTGAGTGCATTGGACAATGAATGAGAGGGGTTGGGGGTTCATAACCTTGCTCGGCAAGACCCCCTTTCTTAGTTTCTTAGCCACTAGTTCTATATTGAACGCAATGCTAATAATTTCATTGACATCCTTACCTGTCAACAGGGATTTCTCTGGAAGTTGTGGGACCATCGGTATTGTCCTCTTATTGCACACTAATGGTTGTGTCTCCTCCTCTTATTTGGAGTCCGTGTGTGTCAAATATTCTTTCTTCTTCGCTTATGAGCCTAAGCTCGATCCTACCCCTGCTTCTTTACCTTTCTTTTTTAGTAGCTTGATGAGCAAGATGTAGTGCATCCTCGACTTATGTGGCTTGCATTTCACTCTAGGCCACGATATCACCTCCTTGTCGAAGTCCTCCTCGTCCAAGTAGAACAACATCATCCATGAGTGGAAGTCCTCCCTATTTACATACCTTGGCCACACAAACGTATGGTGTCGGTTCATGTTGAAGGCTATGTTCCTCATATTGAAGTTGAGGAGCTCCTGTGGAATGCAAAAACTCTGTGTTGAGTCAATAAGTTTGTTGTACTATTTGGAGAACATCGTATTATTGAAGGATGTGTTCTCCGAGTCTGCCCTTGAGTGCGAGAGCTCAAACATATTTTCTAGGTGCCCCTTATCTTCTAGCACCAACATTCTTCCAGCGAGTGGCATCCACTTGAGCATTGTAAAAACAAGCAACAAGTATCCATATGTAAAGTTACCGCCTTTATCTTGGGCTTCCTCGCAATACAAAAGTAGTTCCTCCAACATGTAACTACACCAGTTGAAAACAACACCATTGGCGCAAAAATCCGCCACTGATAATGCATCTAGTGTGCATTATCCCTTGTAGTATGGCCTCATGAATTTTTTGGCTATGATGTAGTAGACAATCCTGACTATCTATGGTAGTATGGGG
>JZKD02S2399934.1:203130-219512 GCA_000966675.3 Picea glauca
GTATAGGCTGGGCACCCATTTCTTTTTGTCATGCTTGTTGGGACCCTGGAATTCTTTAGATATGTCCCTCGAGTGACAGTCCCGTAATATGGTGGATATCTTCGGTGTGGATTGGATACTGTCTATCCAACCATGGACTTATGTCATGTACCCTGATGATCAGGAACTTGGTGCACTGCGCAACTTCGCCAGTGTTACCGAACACCGGTAAGTCCCTGAGATTTATGATTGTTGAATTGAACAAGTTAATGAATTTGGGCTTTGTCACAAACTGCATGCCTCCCAACTCATATGGAGTGATACTCCATAAAATGTCTATGTTCATCTGGGGGAACAAGACTTGATATGTTAAGTCAAGATCAAGGAGCTTGACCTGCTCCACCTTCCCCTTGAGATCACTAACGACCTCAACTCGGGGGTCGCAGGGCTCATCTAGTACTATGTATTTGGACATGAGACTTCAGCTTCCTGTATCTATCAGCATTGTGGGCTCTGAGTTATCAACAAATTATGCGGAAACAAAAGGATTGGGGATTAGAACTATGTGTCTCGGGATTACATAGGCTTGCTAGCTCTACAGAATTCAAAAATCGCTAAGTGATTTCTGAAAAAAATGCATTCTATGGTGAGTTCTCAGAGCCTTATACTTGGGATTATCTAGAAATTTTAGTAATAATTGTTGTTCATCATGACCCTATGGACACAACTTGGATCTGAGTTGTTCGACGGGACGGGTTAACAGGGTAAAGCCTATTGGGTGATTCTAGAATTTTAGACTTTACCGTTTGACGGATGAGAATCCTAGTGTGAATATTGATGGAATCTTCGCATATCGTGGATTTATGTCTTAATTGAATTCAGACGAGGTATCGTAATAACAATAAAGGTTATGACTAGATTGGGTTCATGTGGCACATGGACTCAGATTGTGTTCGGAATTGTTTTGCCTCTGACAAAAAATGGGTCCTCGTCATATTAATGACTGTCATTAATGGGTTCTTTATTCTTTTGATCCTATGATACTGAGTAAGAAGTTCTGCATAAAGAAACACCTAGACAGAAAAATAAATGAACTACATGTCACCGCGCAACACTACACACATCAAATTTATTAACTAAATTTACAAAAATTGCACAAAAATCAAATCTAAATATTATACATGATCCTTAGGACTAGATAAACAGTCCTTTAGCTCATTTATGATTCATCTAGGGTTTCAAGTGAGCACCATTCACCCATCCTAGCTACAGCATACCATCCAATTGCGCAAGTTTGACTGCTCCAGAAGGTCGAATCTCTGCAACTATAAATGGTCCCAACCAATGCATGCGCAACTTGCTAGGATGCTTCTAGTACCGATTTTCATAGAGTAGGACCTTGTCTCCTTGTGCAAATACTTTAGTCTTAATGTGTTTTTCATGCCAAGGTTTTTTCCTTGCTTTCTTAACTGACTGATGGAAGTCTGCTAAAAACTTGCTCTCTTCAACTTCTTGTAACTCCATGAGTCTCTGCGCAACTGATTCTTCCTCCGACATATGTGTGATCTATGCAATGTACAAACTTGGAGTAATGAATTATGTAGGAACCACAACCTCTTTCCCATAAAATAGCTAAAATGGAGTGTACTTGTGGAGTTTCTGTGTGGTTGTCCTGTAAGACCATAGTACTTCCGGTACTCTGTCATCCCAATCTTCCCTGTTTGTGCAACAAACCTTTGTTAACCCTCTCTCCAGAATCTTGTTGAACACTTCTATTGTTCCATTGGCTTGTGGGTGGTAGGGGTGGCTTTTGTGATGTTGGATAAAGAAATTTGTTGTAATATTTTCTATGGTACTACTAATAAAATGAGCTCCCTGATCACCGGTCAAACTCCTAAGACATCCAAATTGAGTGATAATATCTTTAAAAATAAACCTAGCAACAATATCGATCGAACAATCCTGAACAACTATTGCCTCAGCCCAATGTGTAAGGTAGTCATTTGCGGTAATAATGTACCTAGCCTTTGAATTATTAGTTGTGGGGTTGATCGACCCAATGAAGTCAACCTCCCACTTCTCAAATGCTTGTAAAGTTTGAACTGGTTGAAGTGGTAATTCATCTCTTCATGATGGCTTACCCACTCTTTGATAGACATTGCATGACCTAGCATATACCTTTGCATACTTGAAGAGTGTGGCCCACCATAGTCTAGCTTGAAGAAATTTCTACAAAATGGCCTTTCCTCCCACATGACCTCCCGCAACTCTACTGTGGAACTCCAACATTATTTCTTGTCTTTCATGATCCAAGACACATCTCCTAAGGATACTATCTAGTCCCAATTTATACCATTTCCCTGCAATCAACTGATAGTTCACTGCTCTAACCATCATATGGTGTTTCTGGGTTGTGGAATATGTTTCTGGGTAGGCTCCTGTACTCAATAAGATTTATATGTCTTACAGGTCCTCTAGTATGGCCTCAACCTAGAAGATATCTGCATCTGGGAGCTGATCATCAACTGCTCCGCCACTTTCCCTTGACTCTAATCTAGACAGGTGATCAAGCCCTATGTTACATTTTCAAGGCTTAATGATCAATTCAAAGGAAAATTACTTAAATAGTAGCAACCATATACAATTTATCGCTTCCAATAGAGCTTTGTTAACTACATATTTTAATGCAGAATGATCAGTAAAGAACTTGAAATGAGAACCTAACAAATAATGTCTAAATTTCTGCAAAGAATAAATCATAGCTAAACCCTCCCTTTTTTCGTTGTATAGTTGCACTCAGCTTGTTATAACTTCCTTCTCACAAAATATATAGGATGATCCATGGATCCATCCCCTAGTTGCACTAAGATAGCTCCTAAGGAAATGCCTGAAGCATCTATGTGGACGTGAAATTCATTTTCCCAATTTGGAAATATCATAATAGGTGTTGTGTTGAGCTTCTCCTTTAGGGTTTCAAACACTTTATCACATTTTGGGGTCCATTGAAACAATTCGGTGTTCTTTAATATATTTTCCAGCACACAGAAGATACACTTTATGATATTCAATGATATCTACAATTCTCTACATCTATCAAACAACAGTCTTAGTAGCGCTACATGTTCCTTGAGAAGACTATATATCATCCAATCATCCATATAAAATTCTATAAAATTGTGAATAGACTCTCTAAAAGAAGCTATTACAATTCTGGAGAAAACTGTAGGGGCGTTATTTAGGCTGAATGGAATCACATTGTAGGAAAATGACCCCCATTCTATTATGAATGTAGTCCTCTTTTTTTCCTCTTCAACAATCCTTACTTGGTGATACCCCGAAAATCCATCTGTAAATGAGTAAGACTCTTTCCCTGCAACCTATTATAGAACCTCATCAGTAAAAGGTGTTGTAAAAGGGTCATTTACACAGGAAAAGTTAAGGCTTCTATAGTCTACATAGACCTTGATATCCTTTGTGCCTTTCTTGTTCTGGATGACTATTAGGTTGAACCATTCTAC
This sequence comes from Picea glauca, assembly GCA_000966675.3. Taxonomy (NCBI): domain Eukaryota; kingdom Viridiplantae; phylum Streptophyta; class Pinopsida; order Pinales; family Pinaceae; genus Picea; species Picea glauca. The sequence goes on from JZKD02S2399934.1 coordinate 206,628, forward strand.
CTCTTCTACTACAAAAATAAGTCCAGCTTCCAACATCTTGTCTATCTCCCTCTTAACCTTCTCTTTAACTCGGGGGTTAAGGCAGTATGGTCTATGCCTCACAGGCTTTGATCCTAGTTTTAATTCAATTTTCATTTCTCCCATAACACCTTTGATCCCTTTTAACTCTGAAAATGTCTTTGGGAAAAAATCCTCATATTCCCGCAACAAACTCTATATTTCTTGACTAGTCTACTCATCCCAGTAATCTCCCACCATAGCTATTTTAGGTTTCTCTGTGGTTCCTATATTGAGTTTTCACAACTTTAATGGGTGATTATAAGAACTATCATTCCTACTAGGTATGATGTTCTGGATTTCTCTGTTCCCTTCTTTCTCTTTTATTGCTAGGTTTCTAAATTCCTCTAAATCATATGGGCTTTCTGAATCCCTGTCAATCTTCTAGAATTCTATAGGATTCTTGTCTACATTTAGGTGAAGATTGGTTTGAAGTTCTCGATTATTATTTGCACATACCACTAGGATTTATTTCCGATTACTATTGTCTGTAAAAAGAAATATTTAATTCTTTGTAGGACTACTTCAAGCTCATCATACTTACTTGTAAAGGAGAATTCCTTGCAAAAGTGATCTGCCAACGTTTTCTAGTCATTGGTTTGTCTTCTAGTTTCTTCATAAATGAACCAATATTTTAGGATTGGACCTAGTGAGTGGGGAAATACCTAAACCAAGAAGCGAGAGGGTATTTCTGCAAATTGTCACTATGTCACACACTATCCAATATGTTCTTTAGGATTAGACTCTCCATTATGTTATCAGACAAATTGATAGGTGCGAACACTAACAGATCTCCCTAGATCCACCTGGATCTAGAACAAAATAGGATAGGACATGACTCTTTCCCTAAGTTGTAGTCATTGAATCTACCAATAAGAAGGAATGAGTGGCATACCTTTATATCGCTTCCTTAGGTCTTTGTTGTTCCTACTTTTCTCTGGTGCTCTTGTGCCGTCAGGTCCAAGACAACAAAAACCAACCAAAGTTAAGATAGAAAAGTATATTCAATGTCAACTTATGCATATGATCAAGGAGTTATGATATAAAATAAGAGTGATTTTATGGGAAAGGGACATGCCGCTGTATTATATTAAATGAAAGTAGAAGATACAACCTGATCACCTTGATGTTGCAAGCTTCCTTTCAGTGACCCTTGGTTCCAACACACACACTTTCTCTGCACTTGCATGAAGAAGATCCAATTCTTCTTGATAGACCAAATAGAGTCTTCAAGCTTCTGTCCAAGCAGGGTTCTTCACACAATTATTTCACCAATTCTTCATTCAATCTTCCTTAACATTTTCCATGAGAAGCCTTTCAATATATAGGAAAAGGAGGGATGGTTACATGGATGAGGATGATCCCACAAAATATGAGAAGTCAGTAGGATGCCATCCATGCGAATGCCAACTCATTTTCTAGAAGATCCCCTTCTAGAACCTTCGTGACTTCTTCTCCTTTCCAATCTTAAAAACTGGTTCGCACCCTATCTATGGAGAAGACTGCAAATAGTTTGTACCCTAAGTGTGGGTGGCCTATGAGAATGAGGGATTCTTGCACTCTGTAACATAGGCAGCCTGCGAACTCATCTTAAAAATGTGTTTTTTGGAAGAAGACAACAGTCACTTTTCTCAGGAAAAAAGTCCTTGTGGGAGCCTGAACACATCACTTGTAGAGACATCACCAGAGTGACCAAAATCATGTGTAATAGAATGCCCCCCAAAGTATGAGGCTGGAATCTATGACAACCAAAATACTTTGTAAATTACGTGTGTGTGTCAGAAACCAAAAGCACACCTAATCAGAAACCTGCACACAATCAAGCATCTGCAGAATATAATACCAGTTCTGAGGTAGGAATTCCCATGCTTAGATTACAAATGAATGGAATCGTAGGTCATGGCCACCAATCATACAGCATGGATCAATGTCGTCAAAATGCTACATAGCCACCAGGAATACACTGTGGATCTATGTGAGAAGACTTGAATTAATATGACATAGTCGCGTGAGATACAAAGTGGATCTATGCACCGACATGAATCATACATACTCCATCGTAGCTTGGATCAAAAAGATGAGACCCAGGGTCTTCAATCCCATCACCTAAAAGTACAAATATAGCCATGTGATTACATGTGTTGTAGTCGAACATGGTAAAAACCACTTGATTATTGGTCATTGATGAAAACCGTTAACAAGTGTGAGGGAAATCATCATTAATGTAAATGACTCCCAAGGTACCGAAGTACAATCCGAAAGAATGTGAATGAATGAGCTGAAGTCGAGCACTCGGTGAAATCTCTCGATTAGGGATCAATGATGTGAAACCCCTGTCGAAAGCGAAGAGACCTACCATTAAGGCATGCAGGTTCCAAGGTACTAAATGATTTCTAAGTCTCAGTTCTGGATAATGAGTTGGAGTCGATGGAACAAGACTCATCACAAGAGGGCCTTGATGTATCCCCCATCAATGACATGAAATAAGTAACAGATTTTGAAGATGAGACAAAGTATGAATATGAGTCGAAATGGACACAGGGAAGGCCGACATAGTAAGAATGGACAACTACAAATGTTTGACTCAATAGAGAGCTCGTGTGAACTTCTCTTGAACATATGAATGACACGACCAAAGACTTGGCAGCACTAACTCAAAGACAACCCAAGATATGACCTTGTAGCAAGTTGAACAAAAGACAAATGGATTTCCCAACCTGGATTCAAATGACGAATAGGGGGTGTCATATTCAAGAGCGACGCTTACTGCCATGAATATGAATACGAAAACACATCCCTTTCCCAAAATTTCCCCCACCATTTCTGGCGAGTACCTCTTTATTTTTACGCAAGCTTGAGGAGGATAACATATGCTTGTTGATGTAAGCTCATCCTTTGGATGAGTCCCTCAGAGTATATTTAATGAACCCTAGGAAGGAGTGGTTCGATTCCATCACGGGTCTGTTGATGTTTGTTTAACGAGTCCAAGGATAGAAAACTCGGGAGTTTTTCATGTTTTGAGAGTCTGAAAAACACTTAAAGAGAACTCTCCCAGTTCCTTTTTCATAAATAAGTTCGACGAGACCTAAAAAGTGATAAACTATCGCCTGTTGAATGTTTTCTTCAGATACTTTAATGAGCGTGAAGAGAACAAGATCGCTCGGCAATCTTTTCGTTTTTATGGAGCATGAAAAGAGCTTATAGGATACTCCCTTAGGTTCGTTGTTTTCGTGTTACCATACGAGTATGAGAAGACGAGAAAATATATACTCAGTTTCGTTCTCATATATTTGCGAGCGCAAGAACAAACAAAGACTGAGCTCGAGGTTTTTCCTATAAAAACCCTAAAAAAGTAGTCGTACATGCGACAAAAAAAAACAATACCCCTACCCCCTTGTTCGGACTTCGAAATTTCTATACCTGTGACAACCATACTCACAAGACCATTAGGACATTAGGTTTATAAGAAAAATAATATAAAAATCAATAAAAGATAGTAAAAAGTGAATAAATATGGGTAAAAAGAGTCTTTTTACCATTTCATTGTGATTTTTCCAAAAACTTGTCCAACCACCTCATTTTCCCTCAAATTTCTTTGCTTGATTGTGGGAGGTACAAGTGACCATTCGGTGAACTGTTTCTGCCAACGAAGTAAGATTTTGATCCTTTAACCTTTACATGGTTCATTTTTAGTTTTTATTGGCAATTTCTTGGGTTTTGAGTCCATTTTAGGGCCCCACTATGCGTTTGATCATTCTCGTAGGTGGTCTTTGTGGGACCTGCAAAAAGCTAGGATTATCGTAGGTGGCCTTTAGGGCACCTGCGATAATCTTGCACTGTGCCAAAGGATCACCTGCGAGGGCCAAAACATGGATTTTAATGTTAAGTTTTTCCCAATAAAAATCATGCAAAAGTTTGGAACAAGTTGCTAACTCTTCTCTCATGGCTCTTGTGCAGGTGTTTGACAATCACAATGCTAGAGTGGTGAGAAAGAGAACATGAGGAAGATGATGTTATTGCTGGGAGTGAAACGGGTACAGTCACTTCCCTCCGGGACTGTGGGCTCTTGAAATTCTTCCAGATTCTGGGCATGAGATCCCAACTAAGATTGTTGGAATACCTGGTCCATATGTGGGATGTGGACCAACAGTTATTTCATGTGGGAGTCCATACATTGACCCTAGATATCAAGGATATCTATTTTCTAACAGGGTTATCTGACATGGGTACCACTCTAGCTTGACCAGTGGTCGAGGCGGAGAACTCCCTATGAGTGAGTATTTTTGCTAGTACTGTGTTCCCAAGGCAGAAAGAAGAAAGGGTAAGGTTTCTATTTGGGGGGTCCAATACTTGACCTTATGAACCACCTTGTTCACTATAGCATGCATGGTCGGGAGTGCGGCTCCACACATGGCTCTTCAGAGCTACTTCCAATACGCCATAGAGTGCATAGAGCCTCGAGTCTTCAACTGGTCATATGTAGTTATCCGTAGTATGAAGAGGAAATTAACGAAGTGCAGGAGGGGTAACTTGAAGTAGTTTGGGTATGGATTAATTTTGGTATCCTTGTTCCTCGAGAGGGTCCCACTATTGAGACTACAGGTTGATTGGGGTTTACCGGCCCCACAGGATCCGAGGATGCTGAGGTGGTGCAACCTCATGGCTCGACACGTAGCATGGCCCATCATCAAGTATAATGATTCATTTTTCGACTGGTTGTGGCCCCAGATGCTGATGATTGACGATTACGCATACACTGGTTTGGATTTTCGAGGGGATCAGGATTTGGCCCTACCCGAGGATGCTCAGTGGGGTGGTTTAGGTAAGAAGTACACATTTTGTTATTTTTAAATGCTTTTGCAAGTTTTATCATATGAAATGTTTTTGTTTTATCCAAGAACTAATAAAAAAATCTCTTTTTGATGACACAGATGTGGGGCCATATCAACCTCCAGGAACATCTCCTATTCAACGATGAGGAGAGGTGGCTCCAGTAGCGAGATGGGATGTCGAAGACTATGAGGTAGTGGAGCAGAACTTGGAGGGGCTAACCATTGACATCCCATATATGGCTATTGGGGAGATCCCTAGATGTTACCAGTGCCATAATGTGGGTGTGTCTGAGTCTATTAGTTGACTGCTTCGTAGAGTAGCCCGAGAAGTTTTGTGTTGTCACGAGCATCATCCGTGATGCTATTTTGTAGAATCCATGGGCTTCATATTTTTGAGATTTTGGTCCTTGGACATAAACGTTTTGTAAACACTTTTGATCATTAAATACATATATATGGCTCTTACCAACTTATCTTGTGTTGTGTTATACATGTAATGTGTGATTGGTTTATAAATGGCCCAAATGTCTGTCTAACACATAGTTAGCTAATGCATCAGTCAATGTATTTAGACATCTAGGAATGTGTTGATACTCAATATAATCAAAATAACGTTCCAAGAGGTGAATTCGTAAATATAACCATAATAAAGTAGGACTTCGAATAGCATAGACATTACTTAGTTGTAGTACTACTAGCTGCAAATCGAGACGTATAACCAGGTGGCGAATACCAAGCGAAATAGAATCAATCAACAATTCAACGACGACACTATATTCTGCAATATTATTGGTCACACGCCCAAGGCACACACCTCGCAGACTGATAACTTCGTTTGTAGGTGTGTAAATTTTCCATGTAGCAGAAACAAGGTTCTGAGTACTACGGCTAGCACCATCGGTGAAGCCAATGTGGGGTAGCAAAGACTCCGACATCTGGAAACCAAGCACAACATAACATAAGCAGTTGGGGGCAGATACCAAATAACAAAAAAACATACTACAGTAAAACACAAAAAGTATGATACAATAAAATACAAGCACTTATGAATAGGTGATCTTAGGCATAGTACTTCTCTAAGTACAACCCATTTATGAGTTCACTCAAAGGGATATCATCGTAGTCTACCAACTCGCAAGATCCTTTCTCCAAAACTCATCTGACGATATAAGGACCTCTCCACATGGCTTCAAATTTTCCATCTCCTAGAATAACCCAATATTGTTCGTAAAGAAGAACCAAATCACCTTCGGAGAAAACGTGTGGCATAACATGTTTGTCGTATTGGGATTTGATGCATTTCTTCTGGGATTCTATAACCAGGGTGGAATTGCGATGGGTTTCGTCTAATCGCATGAGATGCAACTGATGTTCTTCTTCGGTAGAAGTGTTTGGGAGAAGTTTGACGGCTAGTTTTAGGGAGGGTATCTCACATTCAATCAGTAAGATGGCTTCTAGACCATAAACTAACTGGAATGGTGTAAACCTGGTAGCAGACTTAACTGATGTTCAATAAGCCCACAATGCTGAAAACAACATCGTGTGCCAACTCATTTTGTGAATCCCTATCATTCGTCGAAGCATGGTAATGAGGAACTTGTTTATTGCTTCAACTTGGTCGTTGTCTTGTGGGTAATAGGGTGTTGACTTTTCATGGTGAAGACCCAACTTTTCAGTGAGTTCGGACATCATGAAGTTTCTAAAGTGGCTACCGTGATCAGTAATGATAGCTTGAGGAACACCAAAATGAGCAATGATGTGATTGAATATGAATAATGTTGCATTCCTTCCGGTATTGTCGAATGTTGGCATCACCTCGACCCATTTCGTAAAATAATCTATGGCTACAATAATGTATCCATGCCCCCTGGCCGAGTGAGGGTGACATGTCATGAAATCAATACCCCATTTAGCAAAAGGACCAATGGAGACCACAGGGTGTAGAGGAGCAGGGTGTGATCGTATTTTATTGTTGTAGGTCTAGAAAGCGTGGAATTTTTGGATGGAAACGATACAATCGTTGAATAAAGAAGGCCAAAAATACCCTTCCCGTAAGATCTTATGGGCAGTAGCATACCCATACATGTGACCACCATAGGCTCCAGAATGGTAGTCATTGAGGGCTTTCTCGACTTCGTCAAATGTGAGGCAACGTAAAAAAACGGAGTCAATCCCATGATGATAAAGAGTATCACCAAGGATAATATAATAATTGACTTGGTAGCGTATTCGACGACAGTCAGTGCTAGACAAATTGGGCTGGAATGTCTGGGTCTAGAGATATATGTTGATATCTCTGTACCAAAGGTCATCGAAACTAATTAGGAAAAGGGATTCATCGTGTAATGAATCGGCTGCTACATTTTTCGTTTTAGAGCAGGGAAGGTCGCATATCAACTCAACAAACACCAAGGATTTATTGGACTTAGCGCGTTTGAATTCTAAGTCAAACTCCTGGAATATTACGATCCATTCAGAGTATTTTCCCCCTAGAAATTGGCATGTAAGAATGTGCTGCATAGGGTTGCAGTTAGAAATTACCATAGTCTTGAGAGAGAGGATATAGTTTTGGAAACGTTGAACAGCTTGGACGGCTACCAAGGCCAGTTTTTCAACATGTAAATACTTGGTTTTGGTAGTGATGAGACTGTAACTCAAGTAATAAATGACATGTTCGTCACAAGAATCATCCTCCTGGACGAGAACCATAACGATGGTATATTCTGAGGCTGCGAGGTAAAGGAAATAATCCCGACTGTAATCAAGTGGGGAGAGTAGTGGGGTACGTTTCAAAGACAGTTTCAAAGCTTCAAAAGATTTGTTGGCAGTGGTATCCCATATGAACTCAGAACCTTTCTTGAGTAGTCACGTAAATCCAAGATTTAGCTCAGCATAGTTTGGGATGAAACGATGGAGAAAGTTTGCCTTCCCTTGCAAACTTTGTAACCGGCGAAGAGAGGAAGGAGGAGGGAGATTGAGAATCGCCTCGACCTTCAAAGGATCTACCCTGATCCCTTGACATGAAACAATAAAGCCCAGAAGTTGGTTGGATTCTACACAGAAAACACATTTGTGGGGATTCAAGTGTATATGGTAAAACCGACATCGAAGGAAAATGACACAGAGGTGTATTGGATGATCTACACAGCACATGGAATGAGTGGGTAAGTCATCGAGATATGGCTACAAAATGTGTTTTATGTCATGAAAGGCGTAAGACATAGCACGTTGAAAAGTTGAAGCGACATTCTTTAAACCGAAAGGGAGTTTCTGATAGGCGAAAGTGCCCCAAGGACAAATAAAAGCAGTCTTGTGTTGGTCCGCTGGTACGATATTGATTTGATTATATCCAGAGAAGCCATCCATCAGAGAGAAGATTTCGCTTCCAGCACAATCATCGACGATCTAGTCAACGAAGGGGGTGGGAAAGTTGTCTTTAGGACAAGCTTTGTTAATGTCCCTATAATCAACACACATGCAGATTGTGCCTTGTTTCTTGTCGATTGGAACAGGATTGGAAACCCAGTCAGTTAGAGCCACCGGGTAAATGAAGCCAGCCTTAAGAAGTTTCTCAACTTCAAGCTTGATAGCGGCTTCTTTACGTGGGTGGACCCAATGAAGTCGTTGCCAGACGGGTTTAGCGTCTGGGTATGTCTTAATCTCATGTATCACAATGTCGAGGTCAATACCCAGCATTTCTTCATAGCTCTAGGTGAAGATGTCACAAAATTATTGGAAAAGAGACTTGTAGGTAACAACTTCGTCATGGGAACATGAAGCTCCGATATGCACATTTTCGACAATCCCAGGTTTTATGGATATGTCGAGGGGGATGGTGGGTGAGATATTACTTAAGTTCCCTTCATAGAACAGATCATGTGTAGACTCGGGAATGGTAGAAATGACGACAACAGTCGACGGGGTCGAGATTCGTCGGTAACCCTTGATGGTGAGTTGTTCCAAGAAGAGGATGGAACGATGATGTCCATCGTCCCAAGGGGTGTCTTCCATGGACATAACAGACATAATCATCTTGTCCGTGGGAAAAATGACACAAAATAGATCTGGAGATAAATGACCAACAGAGGGGGTAGAAAGGGTTGTCGATTGAATGGCTTAATAAGCGGATTTGACCGGACTCAAAGGCATTTTATTGCCATAATGAAGATGATTGTCGGGGTTGGGTACCATCCATGGGTCGTGAGACACAGGGGTCCCATGAACAGATGTGGAGATCATGTTGATCGAGGCAAAAAATGGATGTGGAACATCGGGTGGTGGTATGGGGAAAGTACCCATTAACGAGGAATATTTAATAAGACCCACACCGATGTTCTCATATCCCGGGGGGGGTTGCAATGAATGGTACGTTGTCGATACATGTATCAGAGTGGAAGAAGCCAATTGGTCAATAGTCACTACTTTTCCTTGATGTGGGAAATGCACGATGCGGAAAAGAGTCGACACAACTGCATGCATGGAATCAATCCAGCGACGACCAAGTAGAAGGTTGCAATCGAGAGGAGCGTCAAAGACCTCCACTTCAACTTGGACCGTTTTGCCTTCTAATGTAATAGGAAATGAAGGGACGACATCTTAAGGCTTAAAAGAAGAGCCATTGAAGGCTTTGAGCATATTGTGGGATTTAGTCAAAGGAGGAGAGTCGATGGCTTTCCAGTAGGTAATAGACACGACACACGTCGAGGCACCCTCATCAATAATTGTCCTACAAATGTTTTTGTCGTAGACAATAACTTGTATTTGGAATGCGAGTTGAGGGGGTAACCTTGGAATGTGATCTTCCAAGTCAAAAATTATTAAATTCATATCCATAGGGTCGATTTCACCAATAGATTTGAACACTGTCTTCCGTTGTATAGGACAAATTTGAAGGACTTCGAGGGCTGACATCGTGGATGGTGCTTGGGCCAGATATTCAACAATACTATAGTTTTGGGAAGCACGTGCATGAGGATTTAAAGCCGATTTTTGAACGACACCCTTTGGAGGAGGGTGAAGAACTGTGTATAGGCTCGATCATTTGAGATGAAGAGGACCATTGGTAGGTGGAGTCATGGGATATGGTTGGACCACCGAAAGAGGTATTACATCGACCTTCTCTTTGGAGGAAGAATAATCTTTGGCTCGAGTGGTAAGTGTGATGTCATTCTTCTTTGAATCACATGTACACATTAAGGCATAGGATGTATTGGAGGGGGAAGGTTGGTCATGAATGACCAATTGGGCCTATTGTTGAGAAGGGAAGGGTTGTGACAATACGGTCGAAGTGGGGGTTTTTTGGTCCCTTGAAGGAACTTAGTAACCTCGGCTCGTCATGGACAATCCTTAGTGTAGTGGTCATCACCACAGATAAGACAAGGGTATCGGGGTTTGCGCTTATCCCTATTGTCAACAGGTGGTGTTTTGTCTTTCTAAGTTTGTGGATTATTTTTATCCTCCTTGGTCTTACCCTTTCCTTTATTGGATTTATTTTTCCCAGCGGGGGTAGATTGAATGGAATTTACCTCAGAAGTCTTGCCGGTGGGAGGGGTAGGAGACGGAGCATTTTGAACATTAGAAGAAATGGGTTTGGATTTGTTGCCATAGGTCTGGATAGAATGCGGTTGGGCATGGAATGTGCCAATCACACCGTCAGCTACATGAGAAGCAACATGAGTGGTTGAAGTAGCAAAAGTAGAAGGATGAGGTACATCAGGCAGTAAGTCGTAGAGAGTACCCGTTTGTGAGTAAATGAGGTCTAGGTATTGGGCACGACTGATTGCCTGTTCTTCGGTGGCAACTCCAACCATGGAAATGTCATGAGTGATCTCGTTCATGAATGATTTCGTGAACCACTCTACCAGCAACTGATCAGGAAGTTTGATTTTGATGAGACATCGCCTCCGTCGACACTCATGAATGTGATCAGAGATATGAGTGGCCTTAGTTTGTTTGAAAGAACTCAAAATATTGGTTCCCATTTCATAGCGAATCGGTAACTGGTAGTGGGTGAGGAAAGTCATAGAAAGGGTGTTGAAGTCGGTGAAGAAGCCTTGTGGTAATTATATATACCACTTCATGGTGAAACCTGTGAGGGTTCGCTGAAAAAGGTGTAAACGAATAGAATCATCCATCAAAGAGTTGGATGAACACCAAAGGTAAAAATTCATTACATGATTGTTCAGGTCCTCTCCCAGTTTGCCATCGAATTTAGGGATGTCGGATGGTAGTTTGGCCAGTATGGAGGGCCATTGAGGAGAGTGACGGATTGGATCATTTAAAATCCTTGACAGATCTGGGAGGTCTAGAGTGGCTAAGAAGGGTAACTGTCTATTCACATGCAGGTACTGGTGACTTTGGGGAGGGAGTCCCATCGGTAAACCAGTGGGATCATAAATAGTTTTCATATAATGCGAAGATCCGGGCATATTCGGTTGTTGGTGTGGAAGCAAGTAATTCATAGGGTTGTACCCTTGAACAGGGGCTTGGGTTTGAGAATTCGAGCCCCAAATAGGATTAGACGTACCTGGATAAGGTTGGCTTGTACTAGGGGGTATGATGGAGCTAGCTTGAGGTTGTTGCCCCCCAGTCGAATGAGGATTATGTTGTATAAGATGATTCCAGTACTGGTCCAAGGATGGAGGTATGGTTTGTCCATAGGGTGGGGTCACTGGGGGTTTCCTTCCAATCGAGGGTTGCATCCTGGTTTGGATTTGTCCTGCAAAAGGGGGTTGAGTTTGGCCTCCTTGGTGAAATTGTCCACCAACATGAATCCGGTAATTAGGTGTGAAAGATGGGATGGTGCAACTAGGATCAGTGCCTCCGATAGAGGATGGAATAGGTCCTCTAAAAGGGGGTGGAGGAAGTGTCAGAATGAAACTAGGAAGATGGTGCCCAGAAGGAGTGGAACCACTAGGAGTCCCAGATGAGATTTGTGTAGGAGAGGGAATAGAAGCATTCAACGCATGATATCTAGGTGGAAGTGGTGGGGTGTTTCTGGGTGAAAGCGGTTTGCCAATGGTGGCTTGGCCAGCCATTGTAATCCCGGTGTGAGGATTTGTAGTATCCAGGACCATTGTGTAATGGACCGTTTGTAGAGGGAGAGTCAATATGTGGTCAACTGGCAGAGTGTCTGTACAAGGAAAATAATATGCAGTAGTAAAAGGTACCATACCTAGATAAGATGTTTCGGGCAACTTAGGTGCGACAATGATATCAACACCTTCTCCTGAGACAAAGAGATCCTGTCTAAAAATGCCAGTAGTCCAAAAAGGATATTGACCCTCAGGTCCTATGAAAGGTCCGAATGGTGATCTAGAATAATGAACAACTAGATCTCTGGAAGAATTCACTCGAATAATACATCTCTCAGAGTCGGTAGGATGTCAGAAGTCCTCTCGAGAATTGGTAATTCAAAACCGTTCTAAAGAGTCAGTTCTTTCCACTTGTGGAGTGGTGACGTTCTGGACTTCACTCTGTTGAGGAGAGCCCTCCCGTGAGTTGGTAGGAAAGGGTTGAGAACCTTCCAGATCTTCTGGGGGAATGCCTTACATTCTACATGAACGGCGTGGAGGGTCAATTGTGATTGAGTTGGAATCTTATGAAAGAAATTCTATGGCCAGCTTGGGTAAACAAACAACATGCGCTAGTAAAATCTAGGAAGAAAAACCAAGAAAACAAGACCTTCCAATTCCGAAGTCACTAGCTGGTGATAAAATCCAACGTCACGATGACGAGACAAGAAGGGGTTGGGCTAGGGTGGAAAAGTTACGTTGATGACTTGCTTAACGGACTTACACCCTCGTGCAAGCTCCCACACATAATCATGGGTATACCCTCCAAGGAGCCCAAGTGAGTTTGGCCAACATCGATTCCAGGTACCGTGAAGACTTTCCCCTTCACACTCAGCTTATGTAAGACCCTAAGAAGGTAGGCTACTAAGGTTATTGCCAACAACAATAATGCCTGGGGGAACAATCGACAGTCTGATCCACAC
>JZKD02S2399934.1:251269-281403 GCA_000966675.3 Picea glauca
CTTTGAAACGTCTCTCTTGCCACGTCTGAAATGTCTCACTTGCCACATTTGCAACGTCTCACTTGCCACATTTGTAACATCTCACTTGCCATGTTTTCAACGTCGGTCTTGCCACATTTTCAATGTCGGTCTTTCCATGTTTAAAACGTCGGTCTTGCCACGTTTGAAACGTCGATCTTACGATGCCAATATGGGGTTGGGAAATCCAATTTATGATGACACGTGGTGTCATATAACATCGCAATACAGACGAAAACGTGGTCATCGGAAAAATGACATCATGTGAAACGACGTTTGAGGGGGTTCGAGGTTTTTCGGTCTTCCGACAATAGAAAGTGGCAATTGCATTGAACGCGCCATCGAAATTTGACCCAAATGCAGTAGTGCATGCAATCACACACATACATACACAAATTAATGTATGCACAATTATTATAAGTTAATTCAATTCTTCCATGAAGAAGAAAAACACCATAGTTTACAATCAATTGAAACAAGAACAAATACACCACAACGATATTTTTTCATTATTTATTACATAGACTAGCCAAGATCTTCATTCTCCATTACATTCACAAATCCTATGCATAGGTCCCTAGATCCCTCCACACTACACAAGCCAAATGAAAGGAGCTCCAAAGTCCCTTCATTGATTCACAAACTTCATATTTATTCTTGCGCTCATTCTCTTTTTTCAATAGAAATACCCTCACTATTCAAATTCTAAATACAATGCTTCATGTTTCACTGCAATACCAAATAAAATAATAATCATAAAATAGCACCAAAGTTGAGTAACTGTAAGAAAATGTGCAAGATATACATCATGTGAGAGATTATTTTGCATAAAAAATACTATGATAAGGAACATTGCTAATCCCGTGAAGGAAGAAAATTAGATAAGAAATAATAAACCAAAATAACATGTAGATCTAACATTTAGAACCATAAATAGTCTTGAGAGTTGATTTCTTAATTTTATTGATCTATCCAAAGGCCTTTTATGGTTTTACAAATGGTTCAAAAGATCACTACCTAAATAATTTCACGCAATCCAAATACTGAAATAATTAATGAATTAAATGAACACAACTCAAAGGATGAAATAAATGATAAAATATGTAAAAGATGCAACTAAGTAACAATAAGTGACACTTGAGATAAAAAAATTGTTTTCTTATGAAGAGGTGTGTTACATATTAGTTCCTCATAGCTTATATTGAAAATGTCCCCTCTTTCCTCCTATTTTAGGAATTGCTCTTGATAATATGAAAATTCTTTAAGGATTGGAAATAATAGGAAAATTCAAGAAAATTTGCATATAATATTGGAAGTCCAAAACTAGAGGGTGTTGATTGACAAGAAGAGGTGGAGTTACAAACTAAACATGGTTGAGAATGCTATTGATATTGTAAAATGGGTGGTAGGTGATGCTATCCATATAATTTTCCCATGTGAAGTTGTTGGTTGTTTCCATTATCTGAAATACATAGAGCCAAAGTTTGAGATGTTCTATTATAACAACTATCTTGAGGTGGAAGAGTAGGCCTCAATATAACCCAATGTAATAAGATATTTTACATTGAATGTATTTCGACTACTAAGAACTATTGTTGGGGTGGTGGTGTGGATTGTTAAAGGAGCCTCGATGAAGTTGTTTTTGTTGAAAATATTACCTAAGTGAATGTGTTTCAAATTGCAAAAGGAGAACAACAATTACATGTGAAAAGATCTACGTAGGAGGGTGACCTCCAAGGAGATAGATCAATTTTGAGGAAGTTTTTTTTGAATTGATGCTGAGTTGAAGGAGAACTAGATTGGTTGCAAATATTAGCTAGGGTGGAGAGGAAATCCGTTAGGAACCCAATGCAATATGCCAAAATGATTTGGGTGGGAGGACAACCTCTAAGGAACCAATTTTATGGGAGATGGGTGAGAGAGAAAATATCCAAGGAATCATATGATAAATAAAATGAGATTTTGGTGGGAGAGTAGATCTCCAAGGAACTAGCATGATCTAAAAAATGAGAATTGGGTGTGTTGGCCCTCAACCAACTTTTGGGGAAAACTTGCTCAGATTTGGCTCACTTTTGGACTTCGACATGTTGGTCGAAGAAGGAGCGCCTAGGCGGAGCTGAGATCGCAGATCTCACCCATTTTTGAGGGTTATGTGGACCCATTAAAGGGTCCTCTAGGGTTTTGTAATGGGTTTATGGGATGTCAACCCACGGGGCTTTCCCATGTTTACGCCTAATTGTAAGGGTTTGTAAAAGTATAAATAAAGAAGAATGTATTGTAGAAGTACCTAAGTGCAAGTAGTTCGAGTTGCTTTGTGCAAAGGGATGTATGTGCATTAAGGATTTGTGCTCAATAGAGAGTTGGCTATGTGCATTGACCTAGTTTTGGAAGGAGGATATAGTGCTTAGTGCGCAGATATCCAGTCTTATGCAAAGCTCAACTTTGTGGATTACTGCACATGAGTGACTGAATGTAAGATCTCAACAGATAATAAAGAGGTGAAGCGGTTGGTGGACGTATCCCCACATTGGGGTGAACCATGTATATCTAGTGTCTCATGGTTTTCTTTGTGTTGTGTTATTGTTGTTCTTAGTGCTTTGACTTTGATGTGTAATTTATAGATATGTTGTTCTTTAAGTTTTTTATCTATGTTAAGAGTAAATGAATGCTAGATCTAACTCAGTGCTAAGTGCTCAGGATATATAATCATTTGTTGTTACTATGTTGGTCTATATTTGATTATGCTCTATGATGTTAAGAAACTAATGCATGTCACCTTATAAGCATTAATAGAATATTTCGTGAAGTGCTTTTATCACAGATCTGTGTCCCATCCTGGTTACAGACACCTATGTCATGTAATCCTCCCTGCTTCTACCTCAAGTGATACTTCTCCTACTTTTCAAGTGTTACCGAAAGGGTCGGTAGTTGGGGTTTTGTTGGTATGATGTTAAGCATTGAACCCTGGGTCTATGCTTGTGCCAACAAATGGTTCCGTTGTCGGGACCTGAAACTGTGATTTCTGGGAACTCAAGTAAGGAAAAAGACAAGCTATGTGCATAGATCTGCTGCTGAAGTGCGCAATACTCTACTTGAATTGTGAAGCTTTGTGCTAATAAAGTAAGTTGATCTGAAGAAAAGAGGTAAGATCCTAAAATAAGCAAGATTTGTGCTTTGGTAAGAGAAAGATAAGTGAAATTTTTGTTTTGAAAGAATGAATTTAAGTATGTTTAATAGATTTTGTCCTAGTCTGAAGGTTAGGGTGCAATTGAAAGAAAGAGTTGATTTGAGTAAATTTAATGGA
Organism: Picea glauca; assembly: GCA_000966675.3. Lineage (NCBI taxonomy): Eukaryota > Viridiplantae > Streptophyta > Pinopsida > Pinales > Pinaceae > Picea > Picea glauca. The sequence goes on from JZKD02S2399934.1 coordinate 254,592, forward strand.
AATGAAGAAAGATATGTTATTCCCATGCATAGAAATATTTCTTGGACTAATAAGTGGATGCAGGAACCTAGAATTATTTTTGCACATTGCAGGTCCAACACTATGATCCTAGGGGAAGTGCGCAGTACAAAAAATATTGGGGAACATTTAAGAGAAAAAATAGAATTGACTTTGTGTTATAACTGCATAAGGTCGAGACATTGTTAAGGAATGTCTTGAGGTAGGCCATATTTGTCTTTGTTGTAATATTGTTGGTCATGAGGTTGAGGATTGTCCAAGGATTATTGCTAAAGTAGAAGGGATGAATATAAGACAAGAAAACTATGAAAAAAGTCAAGAGACTAAGGGCATGTTAGAAATTCATAAAGAGAAAGGATCATAGGAAGTTCAAACTATGTAATTACAGTTAAAAGAAACAATGAATGTCCATAAAGATGTCATTTTACTAGAAAGTATTGAAGAAAAATAACACATAAGTACAAGAATAGAAGACTTCGACATAGACTATGTCCTGGATGAAGAAACACAAGTGAATATTATGACAGAAGAAACTTGGGAAATTTTGGGAAATCCTATTGTGGTACCTTCATTAGGAAGGGTAGGCTTGTTTAAGGGTAAGATGATAACTTTATGTGGAAGAGTAACTACTGTACCTATTATTGTTCATGGAACATCGACTGAAGAAGAATTTGAAGCCATTCAGTTTGTTGGGGGCAACGCCCCTTTCCCACTATTGTTAGGTAAGAATTGGATTGAGAAGGAACGTATCAGAAGGAAAGAAGAGGAATAAGCTACAAAAATGAAAAATCTAGAATTAAGGGATTTCATAGCTAGGAAAATAGACCGACTAATAGAAGAAAGAGGGGATAAGTCGAAGAAACATAGCAAAGTAATAATGTGGGAGGGACAAAAAGAAAGAGAGTTATCTATAAAGGTTGAAAGAATGAAAGAAGGATTGAAGAACCTATATAGCAAAGAAATAGGTATTCCCACTCAGGAAATGTTAAGAAAAGGGATATTAACTTCAAAATATTTGAAGGTACCTCAATAGTGTGAAGCCATTACGCTAGGAGAATATAAGAATAAAAATGAAAAGAGGATTCCAGAAACAGTTAGAGAAACCCAGATAACAAGAAAGAAGGTAAGGAGGCTTAATAAAAAGAAGGCTAAGTTGGAAAAGCTACAAGAAGTTACAGAAACCAGATGGAAGACTTCGCAGATTGGAACCTCACAGGAGGCAGGCTTGTAGGATTTGAACATCGCTTGAACAACAGGTCCACACAGATTGGGACATCGCCATGGCAAAGTTATATGACTGTTGGAGGCACCCCAGTCACTAGAATGGTGCTCCAGAATGGTTAGAAAATGCATTTATGGGCTTATGGACCACTTTTGGATGTTGATATCGCGCCATAACGGATAGATTTACATTGATGGAAGCATTTACTGGTCATTGGAAGATCCATCGTGATACCTCGTTTATTTGAATCATCAGTCATTGTGCTTGGACCACATTTTGGTACCCGTGATTGACTGAGCTAAGCATAGAACTGTTCGAGTGTCGAGCTGTGTTATCTGAAACTAGACCCTGCCTATCTGTTTGTCTACCCCACCTGTCCGTTTGTCCACCCCACTTATCTGTTAAAAGCTAGAATGTCGAGCGAACCTAGTGAATTGGAGAAGTCGTATGAGGAAGTTCTCAAGAAGCTAATGGTTGATAGATCGATATCTGAAGGTATCCAGGCATCACCAACTAGGGGACTGCAGGCTTCCCCTTCGATCGGATGTTGTTCCAGCCGTGTCAACCCCGTAACTGAACAATGAAGTAAGCATCACGATGATCTAGCTAACGCGAAGCAGATCCTATCGATCCTACATGAATATATTCCACCTTTGGCTGGTGTTGTTAACTGCGACAGTATCCCCTGATATTTTGAGTACTCTATGTTCACTTCGTACATTCCTAAAGGAATTCGCATAGTTGGGAGTCAATTAGGACAGATCTCGTTGTTGAAGAACAACGAATTCAACTTAGGAGACTGAAAGAACTACACCATGTTAGATCCACACTGATACTTAACGAATATGAAAGGAAAGAAACCTCACCTTGTCTCACAGCCATGGATTAAGGGGTTGGCGCAGTCCACCATGTTGAACATGATGAATATCCCACATTTTTCCTACCACCAGGAGGTTAACGCTTGCATTAAAATCCTTCTGTCGTGCTATCATGGAAGATGTCTATGGCTTGAAAGAAGAATTATTGTGGATCTGGTGTTGATCCACTAGATCACATGTTTAAGTGTGAAGGGTCCTGACCCACAACAGTTTTATCCAGGGGAAGGCCTTAGAACGATATTTGGCGCAGTGCATCAAAGAAACTTATGGAGAGGTAGAAAAAGGAAAGCAAGGTTACAAGGTAGCCTCTATATAGGATGGCGTAGTTCACCTTGATTTTCAACTCCTAGCTGGCAATCTAGTGAGGAAGAACTTCCCCACACAGGTCACCGAGTTCATGGTGGACTTTGCAGGAAAGTGTATGGAGGGTATGCAGATGAATTGGGCGAACTACCTCGTCAATGAGCTAGACAAGGATTTTCGCAAAGCCCAAGACTTGGGATATGAATTCCATTACAGTTGGTTGATCATTTTGATCACATTTGTCACTTGGAAAATGCTTGAAGGAGCCACCTTACCAGAGATAGAACCTATGGATTCATTAGCCACTTGGTTTTCTACCCTGTGGTATACCAACAACATGACGAAGTAGTGGCAGTCCAATGTCATGTTTCATGGATATTACCAGCAGTTGAAGGTCTCCATCAAATCATTCTTGTATATGAAACCACGTAACCTGCACTAGTACCGGCCTATAGAGAAGTTATGCGTTGATCCCCACTTCATCTACATCACTGCGCGAAGAGATGAGCACCAGGAAGAATTACAGTCATACTACAAGCTGACAGATGAAGATATGGATCGGATTACAAAGGAATGGCTAGAGGAATTTCTTGTACCTATTGCCGATGCAGAATTATCCGACAGTGACACCATAAGAATCCCCATAGTTACATGAGTTAAACATGTCAGATAGTCCATTGGGACGAAGAAGAAGAAAAAGAAGGATGAATTTCAAGACATAGAGAGTGATGAAGAGGACAACGCTTCTGAAGATAATGAGTCTGGCTCGCCAGGAGGAGGAGAAGACAAAGCAAAAGGATGGGGAGGAGGAGATGAAGGAGAAGAAGAGCAAGGAGGAGGAGAAGATACAACCCCTCCACCTAAATATCCCCCTATTGGGACACTGACATCATAGAAGAGGAAGGTTTTTCTGAAGAAACCCTCAGTAAGGAAGAATACGCACACCAATAAGCCATAGTTGGAAGCCACCCTCACCGATGATGACATCATTCTAGTCTGCAGAGCTATGGAGGATGCCTCTGAGGACATGTTGAAGAGATACAAAGTGAAGCAAGAGACGTTATACAAAAGAATTGAGAGAGAATTGAAGGAAGTGCAACAAGTTATTCTCTTGGTCCATGCAGTACCTACTGTGTCATTTGCGCCTTCCTCATCATAGACTACAAAATTAGAGGATGAACCATATCAATTGAGAAGGATTGTGTATGCAACAGAAGCTCAGTTCCATAGAGCTCAAGAATAAAAGGAGAAGGCTACATAAGCCCTGCAAAAGGAGAAAGACAAAGTACTTGTAAAATTATGAGCAACACAGGATAGTGTAGCTGCCCATGAAAGCGACAAAGAAAAGATTCATGTGAAGTTTCAGGAGGAAAAAGTCCAGCTACATTGGGAAAAAGAGTAGTTTCTCGTAGAGAAGACCATGGTCAAAGAAGCAGTAAGTAAAGAGTGTCTCTCTTTTCTAGGCTTGGAATAGGAAGAGAAAGAGTCGGTCGAAGCTCAAATAGTGAAGCTTGCAGAGACCCTCCAGTAGCTTCAGTCTAGGATAATAGAATTGGAGGCCCAAACAGTATCGAGCAACTCGTAGGAGGTGCATGACCAGAGGGAGGAGACCGCTAAAAATACAGTAGTAATAATAAGATCCCTCATCTCAAAATGTAAAAAACTAAGTGATAGGAGCACCCAGACATATGAATGTCTCACCAAGTATCTAGAGCTAATGAATCTAGAAGCACAGTTATAGTAGGTGAAACAACAAGCATTTTTAGTGCAGGCGTAGATGAAACTGTTCACAACTGTGGAAAGGATGGAGAGGTCCCAGGAGCAACGAAAATTACAGAAGCATATCGCTACCCTCCAGGGTAAGGTAATGGAAGTCATGCAGAAGCTACAACCTGTGCAAGACGAAGCTTGAAAGTTTTTCGAAGAGAATGATGGACATGGTTCACAACTAGATCAAGTCATTGTAGCAACAGAACAACGCTTGGAAGGGCCTGTTTTAGAGCAGGAAATCCAGGAACGCGTTGAGAAGGAGGCTCAGGCAAGGAAGGAAGTCGAGAAAACTCGAGTTAATATTGAGGATTTCTAGGAAGCATTGCTCTGGCTTGAGTGACTCGGGATGAGTCACAGGTGAGCATTGAGGGCATGTTGTTCCTTGACCAGTTTTTGGGGAAGCCTTGGTCAGATTTGGCCCACTTCTGGACTTCAACATGTTGGTCGAAGAAAGAGCACCCAGGTAGAGCTAAGATTGCGGATCTCACCCATTTTTTAGGGTTATGTGGACCTAGTAAAGGTTCCTCTAGGGTTTTGTAATGGGTTTATGGGATGCCGGCCCATGGGGCTTTCCCATGTTTAGGCCTTATTGTAAGGGTTTGTAAAAGTATAAATAAAGAAGAATGTATTGTAGAAGTAGTTAAATGCAAGTAGTTTGAGTTGCTTTGTGAAAAGGAATGTATGTGCATTAAGGATTTGTGCTTGATAGAGATTTGGCTCTGTGCATTGACCTAGTTTTGGAAGGAGGATCTAGTGCTTAGTGCGCAGATCTCCATTCTTATGAAAAGCTTGACTCTATGGCTTAGTGCATAGGAGTGACTGAATGTAAGATATCAACATATAATAAAGAGGCGATGTGGTTGGTGGACGTAGCCCCACACTGGGGTGAACCACGTATATCTGGTGTCTCATGGTTTGCTTTGTGTTGTGTTATTGATCTGCTTAGTGCTTTGAATTTGATGTGTAATAGATAGATCTGTTGTTATTTAAGTATTTTATCTATGTTAAGAGTAAATGAATGCTAGATCTAACTCAATGCTAAGTGCTCTGGATATATAATCATTTGTTGTTACTACGTTGATCTATCTTTGATTATTCTTTGTGATTCTAAGAAACTAATTCATGTCACCTTCTAAGCATTAATAGAATATTCCACAAAGTTATTTTATCACATATTTGTGTCCCAGCCTGGTTACAGACACATGTGTCCTGTAACACCCCCTTATTCTACCTCGGGTGAGACTTCTCCTGCTTCACAGGTGTTGCCAAAAGGGTCGATAATCAGGGTTTTGTTGGTGCATTGTTAAGCGTTGAACCCTGGGTCTGCCCTTGTGCCAACAGGGTGTGACAATGTGTCTCCAAGGAATCAATGTGAGATATGTCATCCTTAGTGAGAGAATTACCACCCAAAACAACTCATGCATAGTTGATGTTGAGAAATTGGGATTGTCATCGAGCTAAGAGAACCTAATATGCAATATTTGCAAGTCTAGGGTGGGAGAGTAGCCTCCAAAAAACTGAAACATTGCTTTACTAAGTAGTCTAGATGGGAATTGGGATAGAATAACTAAATATACTAAATGTTTATAAAGAGAATAATGTTGGGTGGGCATTGAGCCCAAGAGAATTGGAAAGAATATAAATAGAAATTGGGATGGAGGGAACACTTCAAGGATCATACTTCTACATGTGAGAAGGATTTGGGTAGGTAGGAAGCCAAGGAACTAGTTTCTAAAAAATGAATGCATATTACTCAAAATTACAATATAATTCAAATGTAGGAGGTAGATAAGAACTATATGATGGAATGCCACAATTGGAAACATTGTATGTATATTGTAACGTACCTAGCACCCAACTGAGAAACATTACGCGCGGAAACTCATTAAATTGTTAAAATTTGTTGCTAATTAAATTCATGTCTCTTATTAACCAATGATCACACACATATTTGACCATTTTCGTAATAACACAATTCTAAATGCATATAGTAGCATATATTAAACATGAATACAATCGCTCAAGTAAACATCAAACACACAACATTCATATAAACCATTTACACTGCAAAATTAACATAAGAACATAACATAAACACTTATTTGTTAATGATTAACCAACTAGATGCAATGAAGGATGAAATTGGGATGCGAATTGATCCCAAGAGAACTGGAAAGAATATAAAGATAAATTGGGATGGAGGGAACACTTCAAGGATCCTACTTCTACATGTAAGAAGGATCTAGGTAGGTAGTAAGACAAGGAACTAGTTTATAAAAAATGAATGCATATTATTTAAAGTTACAATATAATAATTCAAGTGTAGGAGGTAGATAAGAACTAGATGATGGAATTCCACAATTGGAAAAGTTGTATGGATCTTGTAACTTACACAACGCCCATTTGAGAAACATTATGTGTATAAACTCATTCAATTATTGAAATTTTTTTCTAATTGAATTAATGTAGCTTACTAGTTGTTGATCACACACATATTTTACCATTTGGCTAATAGAATAGTTCTAAATGCATATCAAAACATATATTAAACATGATTACAATAGTTCAAGTAAAAATCAAACAAAAAACATTCATATAAACCATTTACACAATGGAATTAACATAAGAACATAACAAAAACCCTTATTTGTTAATGATTAATCAATTGGTTGCAACAAAGGATGAACCTTCCAACCATAGGCATTGTTGATAATGTTTTCTCATCAACAAGCCACCTCCGAGTTGGGGCTATGAATCCAAAAGGAGATCCTCCCCCCTAGCTATCCACTCTCCATACAGAGTAGCCCCAAACCCAGGTTCTAGTCTCATAACAATTCCAAACCTCCAACTCTCTCGTTTCCCCACAACCTGCACTACCCAAGGAGTGTACCCCCTTCACTGCTCATATTCACTTTGGATGTACCATTTATTTATCAGGGGCACTAGTGCATTTGTTTGGCTAGGAATCACTCAACTGAGAACTCTAAGAACTCCTAGTTTTTTCATATTTTCTCATAACAACCTTCACAAGACTCTGAGATATTTCCTCAATAGGAAACCACACCAGAGGCTTATATCCCAAATTACCAGCACAAATTCCTTTGTCTCAAAATAAAAACACAACCAAACAATGACGACCTTGAAGCATACCATGGATGCTCGTCTTCCAAACCCTTTGCTCCTCCTTTGTTGACCCAAAATCTGCATATAAAAATTGTCCCTCCTCTGCATACGAATTTCATGTTCTTTCTTTCTTTCTTGACTCACACTCTTCTCAAGAATGATTGTAATTCATCCCATTCTCCCCAATAACTATGGGATGTGACCACTCACACCTACCCTCTTACATGATTTTAATGATTGGCCTCTCAAACACTCAATAAGAAAATAGAAGCTTATACACAAAGAAAATAATTTCAGGAATGTGGGTTGGATTAATACCCATGAATAATTCCCCCTTAGACCCCTCTCTCTTTTGGAATCATATCCCCCCATATTTCTTCATCTCTATGGTATCACAACCAACAATTATTACGTTTATTAATTATTTCAATGTTCATAATATGATATTTGGCCCCCGATCGACCACATTAATAAATCAATACAGAATCTTTGCTCCAATGCATCGAATCACCAGCCTAATTCACATTCATACAACTACATTATAATTCAAATGGATTAGAACTAGGGATGTTACATCCCCTACCCCTTATTTTTGCATTGTCCTTAGTGCACAACACCCTACATATGTAATTTCATTTTAAAATTCTAGCTCCCCGACCAATAATCAACATATAGGCTCTCTGGCCCAAAATCACACATGAATTCCAACCTAAGCAAATTACATAGGCACGCTGGCCCCAATACGACAGAAACATAGGAACTCCATCCCAAAAATCATAAATATAGAGGCACCTTGACCCAAAATATATACATAAGCCACTGACATTCTCCTACAATTATATATATTTCCATCAAATCTCGTCCCATTAACCTGCCCAACCTAAGAAAGGTCGTCCCATTTGTTTATCAAGGTTGAATTAAGGAATGTGACTCCTTCACTTTCCTTAGTCCCTCAGGTTGCACCATTCATTTATCAAGGTCTCCTTGGCATAGATAACTAGGAATATCACTACTGGGAACTCAAGGGACTCACTTCTGGGAAGAATATCAATAAAATAACCATCAACAACCTTGTTGTTGTAGTGTGACTCACACAAGAGTGCAATCTTCAGGCCTGAAAAGATGGTTCTTTGACAATGTAACTCACACAAGAGTGCACTCTTCAGGCCTGACAACCTATTTCTTTGACAATGCAACTCATAGAAGAGTGCACTCTTTAGGCAGGAAAACCTGGTTCTTCGACAATGCAACTCATATGAGTTCACTCTTCAGGCATGAAAATTTGGTTCTTCGACAATGCAACTCACCCTCTAGGCTCAGGAATCCCTTTCATTGTTATACAATTGCTTAGGCGATCCATCATTTTTCAAGGTGTTCTCACGCAAAAAAATGACAACTTGCTACTAGACTTACACTAGCAATATATAACCTGTGGAAATCATCCCACAATTAATATGAGACATCATCATATAATTATAAAATTTCAAATCTATTTTACACAGGAAAACAAAATTTCCCAAACATGACTCTTTTTGCTCATAATTATTTACCTCTTGCAGCAATAGATATTAGTATTCCTTAAGGAATTACATCCTTTCCATGTACATGACCATTCTTCCTAAAATTTCCTCAACTTTCTTGCAGCCAAACACATTGTTAGTATATCATAACAATTTTCAATCATTAATTTCTCATATCTGGTTATACAGGAAAATAAAAATTCCCACGCATGAGATTCCTTCTCAGTATATTTGGCTCTTGCAGCTTTAAATATTAGTCTTCTTATGGGAATATCTCATTTCCATATCCAAGACCATTCTATCTGCAATTTTCTCAAATTTCTTGCATCCAAAAACGATTGTTAGCATTCATGCATATTTTTGGCAGTTCAGGAAATGATATGAAAAGTGTATCTACCCAATAATTCAATCATTTCCAACCATTATTCACATTAAAATGGAATTCTACCATTCATCATATTATCTAGAATAACACTATCATTCATTGTACATGCATTATCAACACATCGATCTTTTCATAATGCAATCAACTTTACCAATAAATAAAACCAATGTGCCAAAAATCCTAGCCACATATACACAATGCATCGTTGCATTGAATCTGGAACACCATATGTTCATGTCTTGTATTCCACCATGTGAGTTGGAAGGTATGGCCCATGCCTCAATACACCATCCAAAATCCTCCCCATGTCATGTCTGGTCCTCTGTATAGCTTCCTCTTTGACCCATACACAACAATATGAACACCATCCCTTAGTGTTATTTAGTGTAGGCAAAAAGGTTGCAATCCAACCTCAGTTACATAGGGAATAAACCTTACGCACTTGGATGGCACTATAGCCTTTCCATATCGAAACTCATCATGGCCTCACACATGACCATATCAAATGATATTTATTGTTATAATAGGAGTAATGTATCTCAAATTATCTCGATTATGAATTCATAACCAACATAACACAATATGCAATAAAATTTCCCATAAATGCATTCAAGCAACAATTAATATTTGCATACTGAAGACCTCCCACATTTACATTAATTCAAATATTGATATTAGAATAAGGGAATTATTACCTTCATTCCCTTCAACATTTATACATAATAACAACCCCAAATGCATAAATGCATGGTTGTTATCAATTTACTTGATGCTACTTGATCTTTTTACATTTGTAGAAGCTTGTCGACTCCCTTCACGAATTTTATTGGTCAAAATTTTCTCCATCCTCATTTTTATTTATATGCATGGATACCATAAGAAACAATATCGTCATGCTATAATCATGTTTCCTATATACAAAATCCATCATTAGTTTTATTCAAATATCATAGAATCGTTATTGTGTGTGTGTGTGTGTGTATGTATTTATATGTATGCATGTATATCCGCAACATACTACTCTTAGTTTATAATCATGCCACCAACATGTTTAGGCATGTCTACATGCACAAACACACATCAATATGCACCAATAATTTGATCTTTCATGCCTATTTTATGCACATGCATTCTATCTTTATTCTATGAATCATGCATCAATTCTATCACGCACTCTAATGCATATCTATTTCATATAAATCAATTATTTAGATTTATTGTTGTATATGGTTTTCTTGGAAGTTTTCTAGAACCCTACTACCCCGTGCACCGCTATCCTACTCAATTGTGCACCACTAGCCCCTATTCTAAGTCTGCTATCCAAGCCTCACTTGGCCATTCTACATTTCCAACCACTAGATCCACTAGTGTTTCCATCTCACAAGTAATTTTATGCAAAGAATCATGTCCAAAAATATTTTGGATAAATTCTCAATATTCATAGTGATGTATCATGAACTGTTCTAGCTAAACATTAACACTGCAATCTAATTAACCAGTGCCCTTTTTTCTTGACCAAACCAGCCTTGGAATATCATTGTCACTGACTGACATTTCAATATTCTGAAATACTTCTTCCATGTCTTCTTTCTAATATTCTTTTCTTCCAATAGATTTTCTCAATATTAAATATCTCTCTTCAGTTCATTGAGTGATTCTCTATGAAGCACCTTTTGGCCATTCAATACCACCCTACTCTAGTAGAAACTCCACCCTTTTCCATTTTCACCTATACCTTTCTTTTGTTGTGCACTCTGATAATAGACACATCTTTCTTGCTTCTGTAATTTTAGACAAGAGTTTCTAGATCATATATGACAATTCCTTCTTCCTACATTCCCATGCTTTCTCATAGAGATGGTTGATCCAGCCATAAGTCACACCTCCTCTCATGATATCCTTTCTCCTTCTCTTGCAACAAGCTTTGTTTCCTTTCATATATTTCTATGTTCAAGGTTATGGAGTCCTCCTTTCTTCTTGTGCATGCAATGACATTCTTTACTTGTTGGGTTCATAGCCTATGTGAAATATCAACGACCCTCCTTTGCAAGCCATTTAATCTCTATAAAATTTGAATACTGGTATTCCTTTACTTTTGTTTAGACCCTTTAGATCCTTGCAACACCTTCCTTGCACTTTCATTTACAGTCCTTTTATACTTCAACCATCTACACAAGCTAAAAGTATTTCTTGTCCAATGGACTCTCTATCATTGGGAAGGTTTCTCCAAAATTTGACACCATTTAGAAAAATATTCACATCAAGTAATTACATGGTTCATGGAATCCAGCTCCACTTTTCATTACTTTCCCTGTATCTCTTTATTACCTCAACCAACTTCTCATAGTGACAGGCTCTTACCAATCTCTTCTTCCATTTAACTTTGTATCATCATTCTCGATGTTGACATGTAGACCTTTGATCTCTCCCTCATGTTTGTAAGATCCTTGAGCATATTCCATGACTCCATTCCTCATATAAGAACTAAAGTTTATTTCTATACCTCTAATTCTACACGAAGTCTGTTAGAAATATGCCTAGCATAAAACATTTCATCATATAGAATACATGTTATTTATTTATCAACTTATGAAGGACACATTTCATCATTTCATACTTCGATTCCATAGATGCATTCCTCTATTAAATAACTTTCCAATGGATATACTCATGCCCCAAACCAATCTCTAAGCTGGAAGTTATATCCTTCCAAAGTTTTTCTAGGTGTCTTTAGCCAATGGCCATTCCCTTCTCCATGTGGCATCCACGTAGCTTCAATTCTCTCATTCCATATGACATTTCACTGTCATGACCTAGGTTTTCATCCCATGATGATGATGTGGTTGTGGGTTGCAGGGAATATCTCCCAGTCTTCATGAATACCACGCCTTCGACCCCTTCGATATTGTTGTACAAGTCTACAAGCTTGATCTAGATTTAGGAGAGGAGAGAAATGAAAACAAAGATTTGTAATATTAAAAATATATAAAAATAGTGAATAATAATAGATATACAGTAAAACTTGACTTCTATTAAATAAGAAATGTGTTGAAATTGTATAATGAAGACTTAAAACAAGCTTGCTAGAATGGTGGCAGCTTATCTCTGAGAAGATATGTGACGACTATGCTCATTCACAAGAAGATGAGTACAATGAGGATATGAAATAATGTTTACAATAAACATGAATACCAAAACCCTAGACATCCAAAAACCTAACCCTAGGAGATGAACTGCCAAAATTCATGTGGTCCCCATTGGGGTAAGTTAGTACATCAACTTCCTGGGGTCGTAACTTTTGCATATGATATATGTTTGGGGTGCATGATAGCTCGTTGGAAAGGTATTGATGAGGATATTTATTTAATAGTCTCAATTATGTTTTTGATTATCAATGAGGTTCCCAATTGTGAAAAAACATCGTTTAGTCCCTCAAAGTTTAGGACCCAAAAAAATACTAAAAATAGTAAATTGCCAAAAAACATTTTGAGCTAGTTGGAATAGGTGGGTGGCCACCGATATCCTCCTAGATAAATCCTAAACCATTAGGAATAAATTTTCTCCATTTCATTGATTTCCCCCATCAGATGGGGAAATTTATGTTGAATTTGTCCGCATGTGAGCCACTTGACTTGGTGGAGGAGCTTCCCTGCTTTGACAACCCGATAAAGTTGGATCCTCTGATGGTGAGTTACCTTAACTTGTGTGTACAAAATCTTATCAGTCGATTATTTTTCCATCCAATCAGGGTTGATATCTGTTGGTGTCAATTGTTATTCTATCTCCAAGGTGTCGAATAATGGTGGAAAATAGGGCCAAAGGAGATCCACATTGAACGTTGGGTGCAAGCCAAGGAAGGGGGGAATGTTGAGATCAAAAGAATTGTCACTGACATCCTTGGTGATGGTGTAAGTTCCATAATGGAGTGGATGAAGCTTCCAATGAGGCCCTGTAAGGCATTTTCTCTGCAATTGTAACCAAACTTTGTTTCCCACCTAAAACTGGTGTGGCACCCGATGTTGATCATGGCACTCTTTGTACTTAGCATTAGACTTGTGTAAAATATATCAAACTTTTTGGAGGATGTTCTATATCCACTCAATGATCCAAATGGATTTCTTAGCTTCAATTGGATCAAGCGATGAGTCTTCCTAGGTGGTCTCAAGGGGCAGTGCAACATCCATGGGACCCAACGATTGAAATCCCAACCCCACTTGAAAGGGGTTGTTGTCAGTTGAGCCATGTATGGCTCTGTTGTAAATGTGATGAACATAGGGAAGACTCTCATCCCAAGTGCAGGGTTACTTGGAATTGTTCATGCGCATGATGGGCATAATCATTTGATTGACGATGTCAATTTGTCCATCTGTATTAGGGTGGAAGGAAATGGATTTGGTGAGCTTGGTGTCTAGCAGTGACCAGAGGCTCGACCAGAATGTGCTGAGGAACCGAAAATTCTGATTTGAGATAATGGTTTGTGGGATCCCAAAGTGTACCCACACTCATTCAAATACAATCTTAGCAGTGGCCTCATCTATGATGCTCTTCTTGCCAGAGTACATAATCACCATCTTGGAAAAGTGATAAAAAACAAAAAAAAACACTATCATTTCCACGGCTGGTGAATGGAAGGCCCAAAATGTAATCCATTGAGATGGATTCCTAGGGCATGTCAGGATTAGGAAGAGGAGTGTACAAGCCTTGTTTCTTAATGGCTATTTTGGCAATAACACAGGCAGTGTAGGACCGAATATGCTTATTGACATCCTGTCAAAGTTTTGGCCAGTAGAAATGTTGTTGCAGCACTGCCATTGTCTTTTCCATGCTGAAGTGTCCTTCCACCCGAATGTAGTGGGCTTCCCAAATAAAATTCGCTCATTCTCTTTATGGAACACAGAGATGGCCCATATGGCACATCATCTCATCCAGAATATGGATATTATTGACAACTCTGTGTGCCCCCAACATCTCATAGGTGTTGGTGAAGTCATGATCTGTCTCATAGAGGTGGGGGCATCTTTAGGTCTCATGGTTGAAACCATGGTGAGTTCCTGTTAACTCGTGAATCCATTAGGACTGAAATGGAAACCTCGTGAGGATGTAAATCCCCCCGCTTTTCTATAGTGGTGGTACCCCTCCTTACTTTAAGATTTTCTTGGGATTCTAGATACATAGGATATGGGACTTGACAAAAGTCCATCATGGTAATCAAAGAAATATAAATATTGTAAGAAAGATAAAAAAAAAATGTTTTTTTTACCTTATTATAGAAATTTCATTGTAATGGACTAGGAATCACACACATTCACACATTTAAATCAAATAAGCAAAATTTCCTCACATCCATCATAGTTTAAAATAAAGATTCCTAATCACATAAAAATAAAAATAATATGATATGTATGCATAAGAGAACTTTAATAGAGAAGAAACATGGGTATCTCAAATAAATATAATGATAGATCAATCTCAAACACTTTATACTAAAAAAATAGAGTTACAAAGCACAGTCGAAACTGATCCTGAAATAGCTCTCTTGAAATTTATAAAAAATATATAGTCTGTTACATATTCTTCAAAATTTAAAATGTGTTTGTCTTAAAGACTGGGATTGGGCCTCCTGTGGACCATAAAGAAAATATACACAAGAATGAAGCTTTTATAAGGAAGATGGTGGGTGGTAAAAGAACAACAAGACCTGGTAAGAAAAAAAGAGAGGTTATCAGTCTTCAGATAAACCTTTCTATTCAAAGAAGTGGAGTAACTGGATGAAGGACTTGATAAACAAAGAAAGATGTGATCAACGCAAACATAATATGATGGTCTCTCGTGTCTTCACTTTCTTGTTGGTATCCTTTTATTGTATTCATTAACAGTTATAGGAACCGTCTCAACTATTTTTGGCCTCTCGTTAGTCAAGTTTTCGATAGCTTTCTTGAAACATTCTTCACAATAAATTTTCATTGGTACCACATTTATTTCATGTCGGATTTTGATGTTGAACAACTCACCCTCCAGGTCTCTCAGATCAAGGGAAATTTCATTTAATGTTTCTTCAATAAACTGATTTTTCATGGAGTAGTCCACTAGTAAATTATCTATGTCGTCCTCATCATATTCAAGTATACCATAGAACTTTTCAACTGAAAACCCATTAAAAATCACAACTTGTTCTTCAAACTGTTGCTTTGTGAGGAATATCAAGTTAAGAATTATTTTTCGGTCTTATTGATGCAGGAGCATCGCTCCACCTCAGCAATGCGCTAGCATTCCAGCACATCAACACACATTTCAGAGAAGTAGAGGCATTGACCCTCCCATTTTTAAATTCGAAATCTAATCCTATAGGGATTTGTGTTGTAATGCTGATAAATGCCAAGCCATACCTTTGTACAGGTAGTGGACAGAGTCACCTTAAATAGTTGCCTGTAAGGAGGCATAGATCGTAGTCAAGTTTGGATCAACATTTATGTAATGAGTCGTAGGATGTATGGTGTCGTAACTGAGACAATGATGACACTAAGTCGATGGAGAGGATAAGCTTGTAGAGCCCTTGTTTTGTAAAGAGAGAGAGAGAGAGAGATCTTTTTATAGGGGTCGGATAGAAGAATAAGAACTTGAGAGAGGTCTGATAACAGAAGCAAAACTCAGGATAGAGTTAGATTAAGAGAACTTGAGAGAACTAGGACTCTGTTGCAGTCCAGTTTTTGTAAACATTTGTATAGACACACAGAGATAACATTAAAGCAATTTTTCCTACATATAGTGTGTTTATGTATTTTTGTTTATCGTTATTATTTTATATATGGCATTCATGTTCTGAATGTATGAACTGGTGAAGTATTGTATGAGTTTCAATTGTTTCTTGTCTTTGAGTTCTGAGTGAAAGGAGTGCACATAGTTCACCAGTAGTGCATTGTTAGAGGTGAGTTAACCTTAGGAAAGCTTGGGAGAGATACCGTTGAACCTTCATCAACAGAAGTGCAAGGAGTGCACATAAATAACTCTGTGTTGACTTTGTAAAGAGACAGAGTTACTGAAAACTCTGTAAGGAGAAGCTCTACAAGGTGTGCATCAAGTAAGGAGAACGTCGGGAGGGAGAGAATAATTTCTTTTAAGGAAATCCTTCGGATATAAGTTTGACGAAATCCAAAAAGCGTAAGGAGTGTGTGGGAGATTGATATATTTTAGGAGATCAAGCTCAAAAGGGATAACACAAATAATGCATGAGTGACAAACTCATTCTAATTCCTAAAGCTCGGAAGAGCTAACACGTTCAAAAGAACAAGAAAGCCCCAGATAGTCGGGCTCGTAGCAGAAATTTCAAAGGTCGAAGCCTTTGAACACTGACAAAATCTTCCAAGGCGAAAAAAATCTAAAGATCAGGAGGAGAAGCGAAAATAACTGTCATATCGGTTGTGGGTAGAAGCCTAGACCGTTAGATCTATGTGCAGTGAATGAAGGAAGTGCAGAGGAGTGGAACAGATCCCATCCGTTGGATCTAAGAATGAAGGATTAGTAGTCGTTTGATTAGAACAAGGTGCACGAGCATTAGTGCTTCGCACACGTAGGAGAAAGTACTCACCAAGGTTTGAGATCTGAGATTTCTGAAGCCCGAAGAGCCAAAAATTCAATGTAAATCTCAGGTGTCAGATCACCCAAAGTGAATCTGATTCGTTGGAGTTAAGAAGGGACATGGCATGAATTTGTGGGCTCTAGGTAAAGTCCCGAAGTGATTCATAGTCATCATATCTAAGGGAGATGTGGCATAGATCCATACACTTCGGGTAAAGACTTGAAGTAATCCTCGATCGTCAGATCAGGAGAACACGCATCAATGGATAATCAACTCTAGATAAAATCCATTAGGGAAGGTGAGAGTTGAGATTTGATATTTTCTAAGTCCAGAAATACAAAGCGATGTGAGTCGTCGATGTGAAGGTGGACACGCAGTGCTAGATCCAGAATTTTGGAAGAAAGAGGAGGGGGAAAGGTTTGAAGACCCAAAGAAGATCTTGATCGTTCATCAAGAAGGGAGTCGTAGGACCATTGATCTAGTTGAGGAGGCCAAATTCCTGAAGAAGGAGTGCATTCGTTGACTTTGGAGGGCAGGTGTCTGCAGATCACCATTTTCGAAAGATTGAAGTACAGAAGAAGGTAGGGTTTGATATTTCAAAACCTCGAAGTCTAGAATTGCAAATGGATCCCATCCATTGATCTAGGAGGGACAGATCTAGTCCGTAGATTTTAAAGGCATATATCTAAACTGTTGGTTTGGATAGTACTGTCAAGATCGAGAGATCGACGGTCCTGTAGTATTTTGGGGACAGGAGTTGTGCGGACTTTAAAACGTTGAGGAGGAGCCGCAAACGCGTGTTCATGTGAGGTCACAACCCAAGGACACATGCGAATAAGGGACTATGCAAAAGGATCTTGCAGAGTGTGAGAAGTTGATATTCCCAAAGGACAAACTCATGGAGGAGATCCTATCCATGGATTCAAGGAGATAAGTAGCAACATATCTTCTACTCTAGAATATTTCCATACGGAGAAAAGTAAAGTTTGATATTTGAAACTCCTGAAGCCTGAAAGATGAAATCAACCTCAACCGTTGATTTAGAGGGGAGCTACATGTTGACAGATCATGGAGATCTGGGATCATGCATGGAAGGAAGAAAGAAGGTAGGAAAGGAGATTCTATAGCATCCATTGATCATAGGTCATCACCGAAGGCAAGAGATCGACGAACGAGAAGGATTGCAGGGATATGACATGCTCAAACATTACTTTTCCTTGAGTGGGCCACAATTGGAACCATGATATTGTTAAGGGAATACGTGGCACCTGGAGGTGAATTGCGTGGCGAAAAGAGGGTTTGTCTAAAACCACCATTGCATGTGCCCACGATCACGCATTTGCGAAAGGACACATCTTGAGGCCATATGAATAAGGGGTTAATCACAGAAGGAGCTGGTACATGAACCTTAGTGTTTTGGAAGTGTGCAGGAATTGCTTGCAGTTCTAACAGAACCTTCACACATAAGGAAAAGGGGTCTATGTATAATTGATTTGGGTTTGAAGAGGAACCCGAAGAGTCAATCTGAATCATAAGAAAAAAATATCCTATACCGGGAGGTCGCAGAACCCCAAGAGAGTAGAGGGCGGTTGCATCATGTGGTATCACAACACATATTTTTTATTTTCTGTAGTAGAGAGAAAAGAAAGCCTAATTTTGTTTGCAGGCAATAGACAAGAGGGAGACAATAAAAGGAGATTATATGATAACATCAAGTGGTATATGAAGTTAAATTTTTCCTATAGACAGCAGGTGAAGGAAGCAGGGTATTAATGCTCTGTGACGAGGTTGTTTCACGCACACAACAAAAAATATTTAAACAGGCAGGTGAGATGTGAGAGAATATGGAGATGCTCTCGAATGTAGAATGATCCATAGGCTTTCTAGGAGGGTAGGTAGAAGGCAAACATGGCTACTGAAGGCCATGAGTGTGGTTGAAGAGAAGTCTGCAAGAAGAAATTAAATCCAGAGATGGATTTGTAGCTTAATGAGATAAGAGCAAGGATGGAACAACTAGAATTGAGGATGCAACAAGAGGCAAAGGTACACTAGAGGTACGAATGTCCTGTGAACGTGAAGGAAAAATGGACTGTTCAAAATTTGTGGGAAAGAAAGAAACAAGCAGATTTGAGAAGGTGGTTGAGGGAATTAGAAAACCTTAGTGACATAGAGGAGGAAATGATTCACATCTATGAACCAGAGACAGGGAGGAACCTCAGTGATGAGGAGGAGGTGAGATCAGATGAAGATCTCATAAACTACCAGGTGAAAAGAATTGGACTTTAAAGTTGTCAGGTGGTAAATGGAAAGAGATCAAGTGGAGGTCTCGTATACTGCTAGGGGAGCAATGCTGAAAGTTCAAATTGTTAGGTAAGCAATGAGATGGGATCAGTTGATCTCATAGACTACCAGGTGGACATAAGAGAAATCCCAAATTTCCAGGTGGAAAGGGGGAAATAAACGAGGCTTTCTGAAAGTCTCAAGAGCTCAGAAGTGATTTCATGTCAGCAAGGAGTGTTGATGGATGAAGGTTCATGTGGATTTCCAAACCATGTGAATGAAGATGATGAGAATTTAAATACTTACACCATCCAAAAGGAGGATTAGAGGATCATTCTGATTATTGGAGGGATCAAGAAATTCCTACCAAACAACCAAGTGAAGGCCAGTGCACATGAAAAAAGTGCAGTAGAAGAGGAAGAACAACCAACAGTGACTGTCATGATGAAAGAGAAGATATCAAAATCTGCCTAAGGAGAAGAGGAATAGGAGCACAGAGTTGAGATGATCACACCATGGGAGATAGAATTGAGGATGTTGGAGGATTGGTTGGACAATCCAGAACCAACAGATGACTACTGGAAGACATTCATCAAAAATTCAGGAGAAGAGCATTCAATAGAATTGCTCAAAATTTTTAGCTAGGAAGCTGAACAGGAAACAACTGCAGCATTGGAGCCTGCAGCAAAAGAGGAAGAAGACATCATGGATTTTGTTGAGCTGTATGAGGAATTGGAATCCATATAAAGAAGAGTAATGGTGCAAAGCTTTCACATCTGACAGGTCAAGCTGGAAGCAGATGGAGGAGCATACCGGCCTGAGGAACAGCTAGAAGAAGTTAGACTTGAACCAACGCAAGAGGAGATGACAGAAGGTAATTTGTCAGAGGAGGAAGTTGAGCAACAGCTCGATGATGAGACTACAAAACTGGAGCCTGCAGTAGGGTGGCAAGATAATTCCACAAAACAAGAAGAAAATGATATGGGGGGTCAGGATGATCTACCCACTGATAAGGAAGAGTTGCAGCCGAGACGACTGCATAAGAAGAGAGAGCCACTGGAGTAGCTAGATAGGGTGATAGAGGAGATCAGGAAGATGATGTTGAGGTCAGTATAAGCATTCAACAAAGGGGAGATGAATAGAAGAGAGCCTTCCATAGAAGCAGGGAAGAAACAGAAGAAGAAGCAGCAGCAACAACAACAACATAGCTAGAGAGGAGCAATAGGAAAGCTCCATGGGAGAGTTTGGGATCTATGAGTATTTCAACACTGGGGAAGAGGAGCTCATGAGCAGGAGCTCATGATTTTCCTAGCAGTGGAGTATGATGCAGAAGCATCGCTCCACCTCAGCAACGTGCCAACATTCCAACACATCAATGCACATTTCATAGAAGGGGAGGCCTTGACCCTCCCATTTTTAAATTTGAAATATGATCCTATAAGGATTTGTGTTGTAAGGTTGATAAATGTTGAGCCATACCTTTGTATAGGTAGTGGACAAAGTCACCTCAAATGGTTTCCTGTAAGTATTTCTAGATCATAGTCAGGTCTGGATCAACAGTTATGTAATGAGCCATAGGAAGTATGGTGTCGTAACTGAGATAGTGGTGGCACTAAGGCAGTGGATAGGATAAGCTCGTAGAGGCCTTGTTTTGTAAAAAGAGAGACAAAGAGATCTTTGTAGAGGGGTCAGATAGGGGAAGAATAAATCAAGAGAGGTCTGATAGAAGAAGCAAAACTCAGGATAGAGTTAGATTAGGAGAACTTGAGAGAACCGGGACTCTATTGTAGTCCAGTTTTTGTAAACATTTGTATAGACAAACCGAGATAATAGAAAATCATTTTTTCCTGCATATATTGTGTTTATTTATTTTTGTTTATCATTATGATTTTATATATTTCATTCATGTTATGTCTGTATGAATTGGTGAATTATTATATGAGTTTCAATTGTTTCTCGTCTTTGAGTTCCGAGTGCAAGGAGTGCACATAGTCCGCCTAGAGTGCGTTGACAGAGGTGAGTTAACCTCAGGAAATATTGGGAGAGATATCCTTGAACCTTCATCAACAAAAGTGCAAGGAGTGCACAGGAAGAACTCTGTGTGGAGTTCAGAAGAAGACAGAGTTACTAAACACTCTGTAAGGAGAAGCTCTTCAAGGTGTGCATCGAGCAAGGAGAACGCCAGGAGGGCGTGGAAAATTTCTTTTCAAGAAATCCTTCGGATCTGAGTTTGATGAAATCCCAAAAATTCAAGGAGTGTGTGGGAGATCGAAATATTCGAGCAGATCAAGCTCGGAAGGGACAACACAAAGAATTCATGGGTGACAAACTCATTTTAATTCCTAAATCTCTGAAGAGATAACGTGTTCAAAATAACAAGTGAGACCCATATAGTCGGGTTCATAGAAGAAAGTTCAAAGCCCGAAGCCTTTGAACACTAACAAAATATTCTAAGGTGAAAGAAATCAAAATCTCAGGAGGAGGAACGACAACAGCTGTCAGATTGGTTGTGGGGATAAGCCTGGACCGTTAGATCTATGTCTAGTGAACGAAGGAAGCACAGAGGAGAGGAAAAGTTCCCATCCATTGGATTTGAGCACAAAGGATCATTAGTTGTATGATCAGAACAAGGTGCATGAGCATTAGCACTTCACACACACAGGAGAGATAAATCACCAAGGATTGAGATATGAGATTTCTGAAGCCCTAAGAGCCAGAAATCTGAAGTAAATTTCAAGCGTCGGATCACCCAAAGTGAATCTGAGCTGTTGGAGTTAAGAATGGACGTGGCTTGAATTTGTGGACTTCGAGTGAAGTCCCGAAGTGATTCATAGCCGTCAGATCTAAGGGAGACATGGCATAGATCCATACACTCAGGGTAAAGACCCAAAGTAATCCATGATCATCATATTAGGAGGACATGCGTCAGTGGATTATCAACTTTGGATAAAATCCATTGGGGAAGGAGAGAGTTGATGTTTCATATTTCCAAAGTCCGGAAATCCGAAGTGACGTGATTCATCGATGTGAAGGTGGACACGCGGCGCCAGATCCAAAAATATGGAAGAAAGCGAAGGGGGAAAGGTCCAAAGACCCAGAGAAGATCTTGATCGTTGATCGAGAAGGGAGTCGTAGGACCATTGATATGGTTGTGGAGGCCAAAGTCCCGAAGCGGGAGCGCAGCTGTTGATTTCGGAGGATAGCTATCAACAATCACCAACTCTGGAATATTGAAGTACGGAAGAAGGCAGGGTTTGAGATTTCAAAAACCCAAAGTCTGGACTCACGAATAGATCCCATCTATTGATCTAGGAGTGATAGATCTGATTGATAGATTTGAAAGGCACAGATCTGAACCATCAGTTCGGACAGTACCGTCAAGATCTAGAGATCAACAGTCCCATAGTATTTTGGGGACAGGAGTTGTGCAGACTTTAAAATGTGTAGGAGGAGCTGCAATCATGTGGTCACGTGAGGTCACAGCTTGACGACACATGTGAAGAAGGGACTACACAAAAGGAGCTTGCAGAGCGCGAGAAGTTGAGATTCACGAAGGCCAGACTCACAGAGGAGATCCTGGATGTGGATTTAAGGAGATAGGTGGAAGTAGGTCTTCTACTCTGGAAGATTTCCATATGAAGGAAAGTAAAATTTGAGAGTTGAAACTCCCAAATCCCGAAAGGAGAAATCAACCTCAGTCATTGATTTAGAGGGGAGCTACTTGTCGACAGATCGTGGAGATCTAGGATCGCGTGTGCAAGGAGGAAAGAAGGTAGGAAAGGAGATTCGATGGTAGTTGTTGATCATGGGTCATCACCGAAGGTAAGAGATTGACGGACGAGAAGGATTGCAAAGCTAGGACATGCTCACACATTAATTTTCCTTCAGCGGCCCACAATTGGAACCGCGATATTTCCAAGGGAATACATGGAAGTTGGAGGTTAATTGTAGGGAGAAACATGGGTTGGTCTAAAACCACCCTTTCCCATGCCCGCAATCACTCATTTTCACAAGGACACATCTCGGGGCCATATAAAGAAGGGGCTAATCGTAGAAGGAGCTAGCACCTGAACCTTAGTGTTTTGGAAGCGCATAGGAATATCTAGCGGGTCTGACAAAACCTGCACACATAAGGAAAAGGGGCCTATGTATAATTGATTTGGGTTCTAAGAGGAACCCGAAGAGTTGATCTAACTCAGAAGAAAGAAATATCCTAGACTGAGAGGTTGCAGAACCCCAGGAGGGTAGAGGGGGGATGTATCACTTGTACTTTGTTAGTACTCCCGGCTCAGTCTATTTCTGTGAGACTCTTGAATAATTATTCCCTTTTTGATATAGCTTGGTTGCATGCTTGAACAATATTATTCAAGTTTTTTATCTTCTGTTTACAACATGCATTCAAATGTTTTATCCGGCTTTGGGAGGGCATATCCTCCTCTTTTCTCCTTAGCTCTATCATTTTGGAAACTCTGTTTCCAAAGGGTAGTACAAAATCAAGGTAAAAACCGTCTTCAGCTTTCAGGTTGGCATGTAAATATTCGTGGAAGGCATGCTCCCTCGATCCAAAAGAAGAATTTTTTTTTAAGTTGCCCAAGCCTCTGTGATCAATGCCATTCTTTTCTTAATATTTCTTTCCACATAGATCATGGCTGATGTAAGTAAGCTTGGGGATCCTTTTAATTTAGAAGCGGGTGTGGTGGGTCAAACTATTGTTAAAGGACTGGAATGAAGTGGAAGAGGCATTAAGGAGTCTTCTAGTTCCTTGATCCTTTATTTCAACTCTGTGTTTTCCACTTCAAGACCACCAATGGAGTCATCCAGATCATCCCCAGTTTCTCTATGAATTCTATAAATATGGGAAGGCCACATATCTCTTAGGTCAACCTATGAACGAGATTTTCCTTTATTATTCTTCACATCACCTCTCTCAATAATCAATTTCTTGGATTCCCTGTCAAAGACAATGCTCTGAAAATCATATTACTCTTCCTCATTGAAGGTCTCATTCTCAATAATTTTCAATTATGAAATCTGATGGGTCGTGTTCCCTCGTTGATCCATTTTGGGAAACATCTTCTCAATATCTAGCTTGAGCTCCATGTATTCAAGGGAGAAGTTATTGATATCACTTTCTATGCGGTGGTCTTCTTCCTCTTGCACAAAGTTTTCCTCTTTTTTCTCAGAGGAAGCTTGTGTGATCTCTTTATTTTTCCCAATGGAGGATTCTTTTCTCCTTTGCCCCTGAAACTAGTGCTGCCAACTTTCTCGGTTGTGTGGGCCGCTAGATCATTTCTCTGAAATGTGGTAGTCTTAGCAGTGACATATTGGGATTGGGCCCTCTTCTTGCTGGGACCCTTTCCTTTATTCTTGTAAAATTCATTAGTACTAAGTATTTCCAAGTAACCAACATTGTGAGCAGAAGCGCCTAAGTCATTATCTTCTTCTTCACTCAGAACAATATGGATAAATGAATTGTTGAATTCTACTTCCATCATATATTCCATGAAAATTATATTAGGGTCAAATCCTTTTATCTTTTTAGCATATTTTAGATTCATATTGTGGAAGTGGTTTGCAAATTTATCAATTTTGTTTATATTCCTGAATATAAAGTCCCCAATTTTCCAAGGCAAGGGTATGAATTATTTTTTTCGTTTCTGATGGAAAACGTGCAACCATAAATTATATTGTTTTCGACTTCCGTAGTAAACATTTTATTAGATACATGGCATGGAAGAAAGAAGGGATTTTCCTTAGAACCGTAAATCCTAATAACATTGGGATTTTCCATTTTCTCCAACATCCCCATTTTATCCGAGAATTTATTTTCCTGGTCGGATATTCTAGGGATATCTTTTCCAAACAATAATCCTTTGAAAAATCAGACAAAATCATTGAAAAATTCATAGAAATGAAAAGAATCTTTGTGTCTCCACAATGCTTGGTACCATAAGTTAACTGGGTTGATTTCACAGTCCATCCTCTTACGGATAGACAATTTAGGAAATTGATAGCAATATATTATCTCAAACACTAAATAATAAGCCATAAATAATTTCTTATATTTTTTGTACTGTGACAATTGGGAGGAGATTCTAGTGGAAATCAGTTTTCCACAATCGAAAATAGATTTCTCTTTGACAGTAAAATATAAGATATAAAGAATCATGCAGGAAATGCTAGTGATATTATCTCGGCCTGTCACTCTGGTGAACAACCAAGAAATTTCCCGAAAGGGTTTTTTCAATGAGTCGACCTATAACCTGGTAATTTCTTCAGGGACGGTCGCGAGATTCTCCAGGAACTCAGGCAAGAGGTCTAGGCCATTGTCATGCTTTTTTAGGAAATCCCTGGGAGAATGGTATTGAAGTTGAATAATCCACTGAATTGGTATATATTTCTCAACACACCATGCAACCACTTAATTGTAGTCAAAACCGTCAGGGACACACCCTGCATGAGAAATTATGGATGTCCAGATCACTTCCTTCGGAGTAGAAGGGGATGAATAGTAAGAATACGCTCTAGACCACTGAAACTTTTGGTCTTCATGCCCAAAATATTCAAAGTATCACTGCAGAATTGTTGTCGAGATGTTGAAGCTATAAGTTGACAAGAGTGTTCCTTTAATCCTAATAATATTTGCAATGAGCGCTTGAGAGAGATAACAATAATATAATATTTTCCAAATAGTGATTTACTACGGTTTAATGAGAAATCTCCTCGAGACATTCACTTATTATTGAAGATATTTATGGAACTTGCATGATGATTTAGTAGCATTAAACCATTCTTAAATGCGTATTGGGAAAAGCACGAGGATGGCGGTGATGGACGAGATAAATTAGGATTTGGGAATTTTTTTGAACCCGTGAACCTACAAACCTATGGTTGTCAAAGGTCAAAAATAGGCTAAGTGTTGTAATGTGGTCAGTCAGACTCAATATAAGAGGTATGAGATACTTAGGAGCTCGGTAATTCCAATGGTCATAATATAGATTGTGTACCTTTGGGTGCAAAATGGATATCAAGGAATTTGGAATATTAAAACTTGAACCCATGAACCCACGACTGCATAAACGATTAATTATAGAATAATACCATGGTCGGTCAGACTTGTGATATGGGATTATGGATGGAGATGAAGATCTACAAGTCCTCCAACCCGTGAACCCACCATTTTGAAAAACAACTAAGTATAGTAACTAGAAACAAGAAAGAGAAGGGGGGAAAGAAAAGGGGAAGTGAGGGTAGGTATATAAGAGGGAAAAGAAATGGAAAAAAATAAGTTGGGAAAATATAAAGGGAGGGGGGGGGGATTTCGGAAGTAGAAAATGATCTCAACAACTAGCTCCAACTATGGGATGATAACTCCATGTGGGTTGTCAAGAATCCATAAACTTTGTGACTAGGTGCTTCTGTTCATTGGGCTATGGATTCAAAGGTAAGAATATGAAAACTGAAAATAAATTTATGTACAAGGAGAATGAGAAATTTTTAGGTGAAGAAACCTTTCAAATGTTTCCCATTGATAGGAAACATCAATATTTTACCCTTCATGTCTTGGAGCATATAGGAATTAAAACCCAAGATATTTTCAACAATGTATGTGTTAAGAACCTAATATCAATATAGCATAGAAAATCCTCAGAAAAAGTACTCAACGCCTTGAAAAAGAGATAATTTCAGATAATAAGCCTCTTCGAGGGGGAAACCTCCTTTTACCCCACTTAAATG
>JZKD02S2399934.1:285846-368296 GCA_000966675.3 Picea glauca
AGGAGACTAGGAGGTATAATTACAACTAATGGCCTAAAGCTGACATAAATAAAATAACATTACTAATATAATATTCCCTAATTAAGGGGTAATGAGCCAATATTAGGGCTTAACAGTATGGTTCAATCCAGAGAGCTTCAAACTTTGTATTAATCGATGGTTTCTCCTTGGCATTGTTCCAAAGTAACACCACTTCTCCCTTCTAAATTTTTTTTATAGTTACACTCTGATCAAAATATTTTTGATACTTCATTGTCTCTAAGAAGTCCAGTTCAGGGATTTTCTTTGTTCTGATTCCAATTTCAACAATTGGTTGGTCCTCCTTTGGATAGTTGAATTATCTTATGTATCTTCTATATTAACCACAAAAGTAAAGGCATTGACTTCGAGGCCAATTGGAATTTTCTCTTCTTTCCCATAAACCAATTTATACAGGGACATCCCACTATTGTCCTTTGAATTCATTCTGCTTGCCCACAATCCATCAGTCATCTTTAGATGCTAATTCCTTTGGTTCTTGTCAATAGTTTTATTTAATATTTGAATGAGTGTCTTATTTGTGGATTTTGCAAGACCATTTCCTTGTGGACAATAATTTGATGACTGACCCATGATAACTCCATATTCTCCCCAGAACTATGTAAACTTCAATCCGATGAAAATTGAACCGTTATCAGTGATAAATTTATCCGGGACACTGAATCTTGACTAAATATTATCTTTGAGGAACTTGATTACCTCTTTAGAATAAGCCCTTTTTAATGCCACTGCCTCTGGCCACTTTACAAAATGTTGGGCCCTTCGTTTTGTTGATTAGAATTTGTGCACAACAAATTGCAGCTTCATTTTGGAGAATTGAAGTTGCACAAGTTATTGAGAAGAGGGAAAATGCAAGAAAGGAAGAAACAAAAAACAATTAAAGGGATGGCGCAACATCAACAACAAGATCAATAAAATAAGAACTCTCGAGTTCTTAACCAGCAAGATTGGATTATATATAGAATACCAATGCGATTTTAATAGGCTAATGATAAGGAGAATGATAATGCTAGTAATGATAATGAGTGAATGAATGATAAGCTAGTAGTGAAAAGTTAATGACATGGTTGTAATGTCATTATTTCCTAGCATGTTAGTTCTGAGCTATTACTATTCCTATTGTAAATCTTGATAGTGTGACAAGAGTCACTGATGTAATGGGCCAATAATAAATTATGGTTGAATATGGAGATCTAGGTGAGAACCAGACAAACAATGTATCATATTTTGGTATTATCAATAAAAACAGAGGCTTAAATTTTGAATCTACATCTTCTGTATTCAGTCTTAATGCATGAATAAGTTGTTGTTCTTTATTATCTTTACGTCTGATGTACCTAAATGTGTCTTTATGATTGGAACCACAACTCTATTTCTTTCTTTTCCAAGTTAGGAATTCCTCAGGATTGTTACAGGTTTAGTCTATTATGTGCATGACTATAGTGAGCCTTGATACCTTGGAGGTCTATCTAAGTATTCTCCTTACCCTTCCCTCTCTTTCATGTCTCAATTTCACTTCGGGTGAGACTTCTTCCCTCCCAGGAATATCAAAATGTCAGTGCTCTAGACTACATCAGTACCTTTTGTTGGTAACCTAAGAAGAACCCCGGTCTGAACACTTTTGTGCCAACAAAATGGTTATGTTGTTGGGACCTATGCTTTAAAAGGAAACCTGTGAGGAGAATGCTTCCATGGATCTATATATTTGAGATTCAAAAATGGTGAGAAATAAATTGTGATGCATTTATATGGAAAGAAGCAGAGCTGCAGGGAAAAAGTGAGAGGAATATGAGAGATTATGTGTTTTACTCAGAAAGATCGAGCGACCAGTATGATATATTCTGGGTTAAACTTTTGGAAGAACTACTCCATTGGATAGATAGGCTCCAAGAAGCTCCAGAATTCCAAGGACATGTCAAGAAGACCTATAATTGGAATACAGAGAAGATCACATCACTTCACCAGCTGGATCACTAGATCACGCGAGTAGTCAATTTATGGGTTTGCACGATTATGGACGGATACATCGTCGAATTTGCAAGCCGAGAATCACCAATATATTTCACGCGCGGAAGAAATTTTCAATAAAGGTGTGTGAAGAATGTTGTTGGTGAAAATTCCCCTGTGGATCAAATCATTTTTGATGGAGGAGGAGATCATAACTATTCCCTCAACTAAGATGGTAGCCTAAACACCTACGCTTGGGGTAGGATCATCACCTGAGAATGGGGAAGGGCTCTTTGATAGATGGGGGAGGATCAAGAAACGAGTGAGCCTTAAGGAGAGCCTCCATTGTTTAGAAGTCATGGCAAGGAAAATTAAAGAAAGAAGTGAAGTAGTCCGATGTGTTGCGGAAATAAATCAGACATAGAGGAACAAATGAAGGAAGGAAGGAAGAGTTGAGGAAGGTGAGAACACAAGACTATCCAATCTAATATTGCAGCTAAGAGAAGCACAATGAAAAAGGAGTCCTCATATGTGTGGATGAGAAGAAGAATGTGGAGAAGCAAGGGATGATGAAGAAGGTCTGGACCTTGCAAGAGATCAAGAAGATTCAGCCCCGATAGTAGGAGACATCGGGAACCACACAGAGAAGGTTTCTTTAGAGGAAGAGAACGAGACCCCCCAGATCAAAGAAACCCGCCCAGAAGTCTGTGGATCCATCCCCGAATCACCCATCCCCCAGGTGTCCTCTATACCGGTGGTAAATTCTACATTGATTACTTATGTTATTTATATTCCTTCACAACCAGTTAGTCAAAATCAATCTATAAGTGTAAACATTGGGAGGATATTGGAATCCCCAGGTGTATCACAAAAAATACCATTAGGCTTTATTCTAATAGGAACATTGAGACCAACAATGGATGGACATATGGGAGGATCGATCGCCTAATATCCAGAATTATGGGGTAAAGGAGACTAATATGTAGAGCAATTTGGTTCTTGTGTGAAGCCATCTAGAGGTCCAAAGGGACACTCGATGAAAATAAGTTAATGGAGTTTCAAACTACCTTGAGGGGTCATGCTCTCTAATGGTATGTGAAGGCTATTGAACCTAGGCTACATGGACAAGCGTTCACCCTTGGCTAAGCTCATTTGAAATTCAACGCCGAATTCAAAATACCTCTATCATAGAAACAAGCTCTCTCCGAGCTGCGGGAGATTCAACAAAAGGAAGGATAATATGCCTGGGAGTATAGACAAAAAATTCAAGGATTCTATTGGAAGGCTAGCACATCCAATCCATGAAGATCATCAGAGAGAATGGTATATTCAAGGATTACTACTTCTAATGAGAATTCCTTTAATGCAACAATAGATATCCATGTTAACAGAATCCTTGGAGAAATGGATGAAGATCGAAGCCATGGAGGGTTATCCAATAAATATGAGAAATACCATACCCCTAGTAGATGCAAATTTGTTGCAGCTTCAGGGACAAATATCAGTGCTAACAGAAAAGATTCAAGAATTAACCACATAAAGACCAGGACACCCTCAGTTTGGTGCACATGCTGCTACACAGAAGGGCATCTGAAAAATGAATGTCCATGCATCAGGTGAATGTGAACTCTTCAAAACCTGATGGGGCCTTTAGTACCTAGGGGAGGAGTTGCACAAGTGTTGACAACTTCACCCTTCCATACACCAAGGTTGTATAATACCTTCCTAGGAGCTACGACCCCTCAAACAATGGATTATTGTGATATTTTTTGGACACAGGGACATGCACCGAGGTAGTTTACTATTATGCAGAAGTATACAACTGCTCCCAATACAATACACTATGAGTTTTGCGCATCTACGACCCATGCCACAAATCAATGTAGAGTGTTGGATGCACTCGCTGATAGATTTGACCGGACATCATTTAGAGTAAACGAAGGTACCAACATAAAATAATCAGTAGAGGTCAGAATATAGATGTGTCCCTTGCTTGACTTTGTATTTATTGGGCCAATGACATCAAGTCCCCATTGAGATAATGGTTGTTCTACAATTATGGTTTGTAACGACATCGCAGATCTCTTCATTTTCACTGAAAACTATTGGCATGATACACAATTCCTTATTGTGGCATATGAGTCTCTAAAGATTGATGTCCAATAAACCCAACTCTTATTATCTTATGGGTGGTGGCAGTAGGTGCAAAGTTTCCACCACATATTCCTTCATGGAATTCTCTCATTAGTTCTTGGGATTGGTTTTCATCAACACATCTCAGTAGTATACCATCATAATTCATATTGAAGAGTATATCAACAATCAATGCATATTGATTTTCCTTCATCTTCAATGTTCTTCACTCCTTAGGGTTCACGGTGATAGGAAACTTCATGGACCTCAAGTAGAATAAAATTTCTCCATACCATTTTGAATCAGCCAATGGTTCTCCTACTAAAATTGAAATCATTCCATCCACAAAATCATTATTCGCGATGAGCTTGCATAAACCTTGTTCTTTGACAGACTTAGAAGGTTTAATTTCAATATCATATTCTTGTATATTTTCCAACCAGTTAGCCCATTTTCCTTCTCTCAATTGTTGATTCCGAAGAATCTTTACCGACAATGAGGGAACATAAACAATAACATAAGAATTTAGTATGTATGTTCGAAAGTGTTCCACCACTTTCACAAGAGCCAAGGATTGATTTTATGGTTATGAATATCTCAATTCATAATCATAGAGGGTTTTTCTCATGAAACTGATTGTAAGTTCTTCACCCTCGGTACTCCTTTGAGTAAGAACATATGCAACAATTGTTTCTATGGAAAACAAATAGATGATCAAATCCATTTGAAAATATGGATTTATGAGGAATGGAGTTGTGATAATTTATCTTTTGATATTATTTAAATCTTATTGGGTATCCACTTTCCATTCAAACCTCTGCTCATTTTTCAACAATAAATTGATCATCTTTACAATAACAAACCTTCGCACAAAATTGATCTTGCCGAAAAACAATGGAAATACTTTCTTGGATGACAGAGGGTTGAGTTCATTTATTGCTTTAAATCTTTATGGATATATATAAATCCCTTCCTTGCACACAATATGACCCAATAGTTTTCCTTGAGTTACAGTGAATAATCATTTCTTTGGATTTAAAGAGACACCATATAATCTACATATGTCAAAAACGTTTCTCAAATGATAGATATGATCACCCTTTGTTTTTGAATGCACTTTCAAGTCATATTGATAGTATGACATTAATTTTTCTATCAACCGACTAAATGCATGATCCATGGCCCTATGGAATGTGGCTCCAACATCTTCAAACCAAAGGGCATTCTAGCATATGCATATGTCTCCCAAGGTGTTATGAATTTTATCTTTTCCCTATCTTCCTCAGCCACCAAGACTTGGTTATATCCATAAAAACCATCCAACATAGATATGCAGGCTGATCTAGTGACTTGATGGAGAAGGAACTCCATATTAGGTAAAGGAAAGTTATCCGTTATGCTTGCTTTGTTGAGATCTCTGAAATCGACACACATCCGGATTCCCCTTGTATTTTTTCTTACAACCATCAAGTTTGAAAGCCATTCGGAATGTCTAATGAGATAAATTATTCCATCCTTTAATTTCTCTAATTCAATATCTACCAGAGGTTTCATTTTGTGGTTCATCATCCTTATGTTTTTCTTTATATGCTTTGCTTCTTTCCGCAAAGGAATGATGTGCTGGAATATTTTTTTATCATAATCTTTCAAATCATCATAGGTCCATGTGAACACATCAAGATATTGTTTAAACAATGCAACATATTGGTCAACTTATTCAATGGTACAATCAACTCTTAAGTTGACATATTTTGGGGAACTATCATTTCCAATATTGACTTTTCTTATTTCTTGTACTTTTCGAATTGAAACTTCTTCCAAGAGGTTCTCAGCATGATAATCTTTCGTGCAAAGAGACTTAGATTGTATACAATCCTTAGGGACATAAGACATGTGATCGTCTTCATTATCATCATCATTCAACAAATTTTTTTCCAGTTGTTCATCATTCTCAAACACTTGCAAATGTTCCACATTATTGGGAACAGAAGTTCAGAATGCTCTTTCTACTTGAAAAGACGTTTTGATCTGTATATCGTCTGGGGTCGACAATGAGGACACCAAATCCAATGGATATTCCTTATGATTATTGTCCCTTCGAATGAAAGAAATGTTGAAGGAACTGAAATATTCCATCAATTCGTTAACTCTTTTGAAATATAACTTAAGTATTTCTTTCTTGATTTTATACCTCTGGGTTCCCTGATTAATCACCAACTCAGAGTCTCCAATCACAATTAGATGCTCTATTTTAATTTCTTGTGCAAGGATCATCCCCTGAATCAAGGCTTCATATGCTGCCTCATTATTGGTACATGAAAATTCCAGTGTAATATCATGTGGATGCACAATTTTACTTGGACTCATAAGAACAATTCAAACTCCACTCCCGAAATTTGAACAAGCTCCATCAAATGGCATCCTCCAATAGCCTTCAAATATACATTCTTGATTCTCCGTATCTTGAACTTTCTCTAGGATTTCATTATGTTTCATGTCTAGGATATAACAGTTTCCAATCTCTACATATATATAATCTCACATTAATTCATTATCCTTCTTCTTGAAAGAGAAGGGTTTCCTGAGTTCACAGGGAACCTTAATCATTGCTCCTTATTTTCCTACAATCATCCTGCAACTTCCATCATTTATTATATATCCCCCAATCATGGATGTACAATCTCTTCCCAGCACAAATCCCTATGCTGGAGGAAGGTCTACCACAATAATATTGAAAACTATAATAATATGGGGGGTTGCCATGATCCAAGCATAAAATTCCTTGATTTCTCCATAAGTTGGCTCTTTTATAGAATCAATTGCATATATACTTTAACCAGTTTCATAATACTTGGTGCAACTCATTCCCAATGACTCCATGACCGCTAGTGACATGATATTATTTTTTTCACTAGTGTCAACTAAACAATTATGTAGTGCAACATTATGATTTTCAATTGAAATGTAAAAGGGAGTCGTTTTACTTCTCAGCTTGGCAGTTGATGGGTTCTGGCGTTTTTTTGGACTGGTAACAACAAATTCTTCTCTTTCAGATAGATCATCCAACAATTTCAAAATATTTTCTCTTTGTTGGGGAATCTTCACCACTTCTGTAAAAGGCAGATTTATCCTTAATTTACATAAATTCTCTATGACATTATATGTCATATGACTGGTGTTTGACGTCAGGTGTTGCCTTTTACTTCCAATGTTATATGTCACTTTCTCATTTTCTCTTTTCTGCTTTGTTTTTTGTTTATCTTTTTGGTTTTATTTTTTAGAGTCATTCTTATTCTTGGATCTATTTACAAATCCTCTCGTTTGGTCGACATTTTCTTGAGAGTTGGGGTCATTGTCTCCTTCTTCAAATATATACATCAACATATCACATCCTTCCATATGCACATTATCGAGACTTTCATCAGGTGAGTAAAAATTATCTTGCTCAACTATTTTCTCATCATACACATCATCCAGAACAACTACGTTGGGAGTAGACTGCCTGGGAACCCTTGGTCTTTGCGGATTATCCATGTTTTCAAACCTCACTCTGTTTTCTTGGGGAGGGTTCCTTCTTTTCTCTGGGACTAACATCCTTGGATTTTCCACATAATTGTCTCCCCTCCTTAGTCTGGTTATCTCATTCTGCCTTTGTTTAATAGTTCTATTAATTTTTGCAATTTCAATTATTTTCTTAGATTCGTGTGTCGCCACAGGGCCAACCTTTACGTCTGGTATGGTTCCTTTGAAATATCCTCCTCCAATTGTTTGATTTTGGGCCAGTTGGGGCTTGAATTCTTCATTCTTTCTTGAACTAGAAGCTTCTTGATTATCAATACTTAATCATCCCAGCTACCTTTGTACGTTTCCTAGTATAATGTCAGGGTCAACACCCATTTCAATCATAATTTATACTATCTCAGTGGCTTTGGTCATTGCCTCCTCCAAGGTATCCATTTGGTATGTTCTGATAACATATTTCACATTTAGGGGCATTGCATTCTTATAACAACCGAGCACAACTGGGTCATTCGGTATTTTATCTTCTAGAATCTTACTCAAGGTTTTATTGAACCTGAGATTAAAATCTTGTATCCTTTCATTCTTCCTCAAACCAATCTAGGTGAAATTGGTGAGAAGGGTATCATAAGAAATTGGAGGGGTGAACATAGTCAGGAACATGGCTTCGAGGTCATTAAACGAGAGAATTGATCTGCTGGGAAATTTCATATACCATTCATATGCTCTTCCTGATAGGGTTTGCACAAATAACCTTACCATGACATCATCATACTCAACATGGTGAAAATCAGAAACATCAAGAAATAAGTGTAGATGACTCTTTGCATTGCTCACCTAAAAGATTCAACATGGAATCTCTTATTCTTCATCAATTTTCAAACCTTAGGTTTTCTTGATTTCTTGCAGCATCTCTTCCACCTCCTTGTCTCTCCTCATGATGTTCATCTCGCAGTTGTTCATTTCTCTCTTCCATATCCAGAGAGGTTCCAGGAATATGGTTCTCTCTTTGTAGAATATAGATTTTCTTACTTTTATTTCTGGTAATGGGTCCTTTGTATTCGTACAGTTTCAATCCTGACCTTGTCATTGTGTTTCTCCAGTTAGCCTTTGGTTTCTTCGATCTTGCCGCTCGTCTCTCCTATGTATCCAGAGGATTTATCTTTCTTCTTCTTGGACTAATATCTCCTAGGACCTTTCTAACTCTTCTTGGGTCTCGGTTATTGTTATTACCAAATTGTATAACTGATGTAATATGCTTCATTGTTTGTTCAATCCGATTTCCAAGTGGGGATGATTAGCCTGGGGAAAATGCATATATTTTTCAAAAATGCTAGAACAGGTTCCAAACTTTAGTTCATTCCCAAGTATGGTTTCCAAAAATGTTGATGTTATAATCCGTTAGGACCGAAACAACAACCTCACAAGGATGTAAATCCCCCTAGGTTTTTATAGAGGTGGTACTCCTATTTAATTTAAGATTTTCTTGGGATTCTAAATATTTAGAATACGGGACTTCACAAAAGTTCATCGTGGTAATCAAATAAATATAAAGATTGTAAGAAACATAAACATAAAATGTTTTGTTTACTTTTTTAAATAAATTTCCTGAGAATGGACCAGGAACCACACATATTCACACATTTAAAGCAAATAAGAAAAAATTCCTCACATCCATCATAGTTTAAAATAAAGATTCCTAAGCACATAAAAATAAAAAGAAGATGATATACATGCATAAGAAAACTTTAATAGAGTGGACACATTGGAATATAAAATAAATATAATGATAGATCAATATCAAATAATTTATACTCAAAACTCAGAGTTACAAAGCATAGTTGAAAATGATCCTGAAATAGCTCTCTTGAAATTTCTAAAAAATATATAGTCTGTTACATATTCTTCAAAATTTAAAATGCACAACTTTTCTTAAAGATTGGGATTGGGGCTCCCGCGGACCATAAAGAAAATATACACAAGAATAAATCTTTTATAAGGAAGATGGTGGGTGATAAAAGAATAGCAAGACCTGCTAAGAAGAAAAGATAGGCTATCAGTCTTCGGTTAAACCTTTCTATTCAAAGAAGCAAAGTAACTGGACCAAGGACTTGATAAAGAAAGAAAGATGTGATCAGTGTAAACTTATTCATATATTCACTTGCATTTTTTGTCCTTTTATTGTCATCATTAACGGTTAAAGGAACCATCTCAACTATTTGTTGTCCCTCGTTAGTCAATTTGTCGATAGCTTTCTTGAACCATTCTTCAATATAACTTTTCATTGGTGCCATGTTAATTTCATGGCGGATTTTGATGTTTAACAGCTCACCCTCCAATTCTCTCAGATCAAGGGAAATGCCATGTAATGCTTCTTCAATGTCCTTCTTTTTCAAGGAGTAGTTCACTAGCCAATTTTCTATGTCGTCCTCAACATATTCAAGTATACCATAGAAATTTTCAATTGAAAGCCCTTTAAAAATCTCAACCTGTTCTTCAAACTGTTGCTTTTTGAGGAATATTGAGTTGAGAAGTAGTTTGGGTTCTTGTAATTCGTTAGTACTCTTGGATAAGTCTATTTCTGTGAGCCTCTTGAATAATTATTCCTCTTTGATATATCTTGGATGCATGATCGAACAATATTATTCAAGTTTTTATCTTCTCTTTCCAGCACACGTTCAACTATTTTATTCGGCTTGGGGAGGGCAGATCCTCCTCTCCTGTCCTTAGTTTTGTCATGTTGGAAACTCTATTTCCAAAGCGTAGTACAACATCAAGGTAAAAACCTTCTTGATTTTCCAATTCATCTTGCAAATACTCATGGAAGTCATGCACCCTAGATCCAAAAGAAGAAATGTTTTTCAAAGTTTCCCAAACCTCTGTTGCTAGTAGTAAAACTCCCCCTTTAACTACACCATGGTTCAAGATGTAGACATAGCGAATAAATGTCTAAAAGATAATCAATTCTCTATACTACCCCAAACATACCAAAACTAATATAAATAAATAAAACAAATAAGATATCGGGTAATTATACCTTTGATCCCACGTCTGGTGATGATCTCCTCACACTTGGAAGTTCCACTCACTGCATGTCTCCTCCCAAGGCCGACCTGTATCCAAAGATAGGCAAACAAAGAACTACAAGCATGCTATTCTATATATAATTTAGGGTTAGATATAAAATGTCAAGTATAAATCAATAAAAGTACTCAAGACACCATCATTTGGGACAGGAAAATGTGATTCTTTTATTCATAATAAAAATATTATACCTTACAATCTGAGTTGACCACCATTCCGTGAACCTAGTCCAGTATCCTCTTTTCCAAGCTCCAAGTGCACCTTGAATGGACTTCTTGTCTCAACCTTCTGATCACCTCTATGAAAGGGAATGGGTTAAATGGAGGAAGAAGGGGTTGATGAGGGAATGTTGAGGCAATATCTCACAGAAGGTGTTGGATTACTGAGAGGGGGGGTGAATCAGTAATAGAGAAATTTAATCCTTTTTCACCATAAAATGAAAGTTTTATATCAATGTAGCATTATCATCCAATAGATTCAGAGTAAATAAACAATGAACAAATGAGAAATCACACACATACACAGTACACCGATGTTTTACGTGGAAACCCAAAGTGGGAAAAAACCATGAAATGATTTTTATTATATGTCTTTAAGAATTACCAACATCCTTTGTTTTCCAGCTACAACTGGAAGCAGGCTCCAACCCCTAGTTTCTCAGGCTACAACCTGAAGGAAGGTCCAACTCCCCAATTCTCTGGCTACAACTAGAAGGAGGCTACAACCCCCTAGTTTCTCGGGCTACAACCTAAGGGAAACTCCAACTCCCCAATTCTCTAGATAAAACCAGAAGGAGGCTACAACCCCCTATGTTCTCTGGCTACAACCACCTATCCTTTCCTTGTCCAACCACCCTGACGTAGAAGTAGAATGCTCGAACCATTGTCACACTATCACTGTGAGATATATTGTTGTAAACTTGTACCAATCAATCTGTAATCACATGTACCAATAACCTATTGCAACATGTACCATACATCAACTTGTACCATAAAAAAATCCATCAAACATGCACCAAACCTGTACAAATAACCTGTCACAAAAACCTATCCAAACAACCTGTAATCAACCTATACCATAAACAAGTGCATCAACCATGCACCAACCTGTACCTCAACCTGTACCATCAACAAGTGCCTCAGCCATGCACCAAATATGTACCAATCATGCATCAAATACACATAAACTATGACTCATCTAGATGTACCAGCATCATCAACTATACACCTCATGTATGTGCCAACTCATCAACTACTTGTCTCAACCATGTACCCAACATGTACATCAACCATATGCCAAATACATATACCAATATAACCATCAAAATTTCTCTAGAAATACATCACGCTATCCATAACCAAATACCATAAACCCTTACATCAAACCATGTGCAATAACCTTACTTTTATGTAGCCTCAAGAATGTATCATTCATAAGCCAATCATATACCAATACCACTAACAAGTGTCTCTCACAATGCATCACAAGATATGCCAATATATCAAACGAAGTGCACTCACAATATACTTCAATAGATCTTCCTCAAAACCATTCTACAACAAGCCCGAAACTTCCAAGAGGGAATCCAATAGATTTAAAAGGAAAAACCTCAACTGGATTCATAAGTTCAACACTATACATATGAAAATCACACATTTTTCTTCTTGTAGCATTCTGTTGCCACGATTTTTCTGTCACGGTTTTTCTTCCGCACTTTTTCTGTTGCATTTTTTCTGCCGCACTTTTCCTGCAACGATTTTCCCATAACCATCATTTTGGCATGTAAAAGGAGGTGTTGGGGTCTCATTTCAAATATAAGCATAATAAAAAGTCAAGGACTATAGCAGGTGGATTAGTAGGGAAAATTTCAATATCCCGTGAATTTCAATGAATTCCTTGCAAATTTTTATTTTTTGCAAATTTTGCAAGCATACGCAGGTTGTAGTGGTGCAAAATGTGTATGTACGCGATTTGTAGTGGTGCAACAAGTGTATGTACGTGGGCTGTAATGGTTCAGGGCACGTACATATTCTAAAAAAAAAAAAATTAAGAAGAGCTTCTCAGCAGTGCTTTGGAAAAATATGCAAGTAAGAGGGCCAAGGCCATGTATGCATGAGTAGGAAATTTAGAGCTATAATAGATTCCACCTAATGTGTGGGGTCAAAAGAGAAACCGATTGCTGAAATACATTACAATATCTTCACCAATGTACAAAATCAAGTGAGCACCGGACTAGAGTTTGGGAGGTTCCGTCTGCAAAACAACAATTGTCTCTCCAAGGCAGGCATACCCATGCTTAGGATGAACTAAATCATGGTTTCCAATCAAATACATTGCAAATCCATGTCATATAACTATATAAAGTGTAGTCGCGAGAAAAACACAGTAGATCTACATATCAAAATCAGTCGAAGATATATAAGTATAGTATCCATCTTCAAGAAGCTAGTGACGTCTAATGGATGGAGATGAGGCCTTCAAATATTAAGCAACAAATTCAATATCTTGAAAACTCAAGTTGGAGCACAATATGAGTGTATAAATCACTACCCTGAGGTCTTTGATGACTCGTCGGGAAAATACATGAGGATCTCGATGATCAGGCAGAGAACTTCGTCGATTTTGAATCAGGACTTGATTGAACTCTCGGGATGGCTGAGTCATGAGGTAAAGAGAAAAACTGAAGAAAGGTCGACTCAGGATGGGTGAAAATTCCCTTGGAGAAAAGAACGAAAGATTATTAGACTCAAGCAACATGACATTGACATAAGTTCACGATGCAAGAGGCAAAGAAAACTCTCCATGTGTTTGGAAGCGTAACCAAATGAAGGAGGGCACAACTCTATGTGGTGAGAACAACTTCCTAAAGTCATACTAGATCCCAATGCTTGACGAACAAATAGAAGGATGTGCTTTCTCCAAGGGAAACTCTTTGTACTGGTAAAAAAATAATACATATTTCCCATCCCCTCTTTTTGGAATATTTGATTTTTTTCTCTTTTTCAAATTTTTAAGATCTTGAAAAAGAATAAAAGAATGCTACATTACAAAGGAGGAAGGAGTGTCGCAAGAAAGAATACAATTTTCAAGCGCAAGGAACATACTAATGCTCAGAGAAAGGAGACATGTGCAGGAAAAGGAAACTCGCGGAAAATTCCTCCATGGGTCAAGGTGTCAGGTCCCAGAGGCAAGCAGTGCTACAAGGCTTGCGTATAAGGCATGCTTCAAAGGTTCAATTGAGAGCAACATGGAGTTGACATTAGGCCAAAGACGCAGAGATGCAAATGGGATTAAGCAAGACACAATGAGACCCCCTTCCATGTAATTTTTACGAGCCCAGAGAAGGTAAGCTCGATATTTTTTTCACGTTTAGAGAATCTGAAAAAATGTAAAAGAAGACTCCAGGGACTACCTTTTTCGAAGATAGTCTATTCAGTTCGAAAAAGGGGTAAAATTGCACTGAATAGATGTCTATTGAAAACCATTTTAACCAGTGTGACAAAGACAAGATCACTCGACGATCTTTTCAATTTTAAGGAGTATGAAAAGAGCTTAACTATGGACTCGCATCCTTTTTATGAGTTTAGTCTCCTTAGCCCAAAAAATTATAAAAGTTATTGAGGAGAACTCTCCCAAGGAGACAAATCTTTTGAGGCATACCTTTTTCTGCTATAATATATAGGATGGAAAAAGGGTTAAACTCATGCCAGTAGATGTTCTTCTAGACCAATTTAACGAGTGTGAAGGAACAAGGTCACTCAACGATATTTTTGATTTTAGGGAGTCTGAAAAGAGATTAACTATGGAATCTGGGGGGGGGGGTTCCTTTTTCATAAGTAATCTCCAAGGCCTGAAAAAGGTGATAAACCAAAACTAAGGAGAATGCTCCTTTTTCAAAGATTTAATCCCTCACGCCTGAAAAAGGGTTAAAATTAATCCTGAGAATACTCTTCTAGCGAACTGAAGTTCCTAGAGCATACCTTTATTCGTGAAATTGACTGTCTGGACCGAAAAAGGGGCAAAATACCGCCAAACAGACATGCCTTCAAATTTGAGTTTGGCGAGCATGAAGGGAAAAACGATCGCTCAAAATATTTTCATGTTTAGAGAGTCTTAAAATGGCTTAAAGAATTCTCTAGGGGGCTACTTTTCTCAGTTAATCCAGACAAGATAGAAAAGAATAAATACAGTCTCGTCAGATGTTGATTTCGAATTTTAAATTGAGCTTGAAAGACAACAAAGCATGCTCATTCGGGATTCCCGAGGGTAAGGCCAAGAATGATGGTGCATCAAATGAATGAG
This sequence comes from Picea glauca, assembly GCA_000966675.3. Taxonomy (NCBI): domain Eukaryota; kingdom Viridiplantae; phylum Streptophyta; class Pinopsida; order Pinales; family Pinaceae; genus Picea; species Picea glauca. The sequence continues at coordinate 300,871 of JZKD02S2399934.1, forward strand.
GCTTAATCTCATAACCAATATAGGACTAACAAGGACTCCCAATCCTATAGTTGTTACAGACATCATGGACAACAAAATGCAACCAGGATCTACCTAGGGAATCCATGTATAGGTAGGCTCTACCACCTAATTATGACACTTCTAGAGCAGCAATGAAGGTTCTTTGTCGCACTTCGATGGGGTCGATCCTATGGCAAAGAAGAAATGAAAACAAGATGGAGAAAGTGGAGATTAAATCCTAACGTATATACAAAAAGTTGGAAAAAAAGACTTTTACCGAAGGATAGAAAAAAGTGACCCATCCCCCAAAAAAGTTACGAAACCAAAAGGAAAAGGGTACCATAACATCCAATAAGAAATTTGAAATCGGAAACAAGTGATTTCCAAGCCAGGAAAAAGACAAAAGGGGGTCAAAAAGTGGCAAAAAAGGCCAAAAAAGTCTATAAATAGAAGCTAACAACTCTTTTTCACCATTGCAGTTTGAAAATTAACCAAAATGAGAAAAAAACCCTTTGCTAAAGAAGTTAATTCTGGGATCTTTAGTGGACAAAACAAACTTCCACTTGGACCAAGTAAGTACAATTTCATCCCTCTTGCATTTCAATCATTCATTTATGATTTTATTTTGGTTTTTGAGGGGGCGTGCTCTCTTAAAAAGAGAGACCATGTGTTTGCGTGGGCTGTCCAAGGACAACCCGCGTATGTACTTGGGAAAAAAACACGCTGCCCTCATACATATGCCACTGTGTAAAATAAAACCCGTGTACACCCTTGAAATCTTGGAAAAAATTAAAAAGCAAGAGATAACTTCCTCAAATTTTCCATGGAATGGGATGTATGTCCACTCGATGGAGAGGGAGCACAAGGACATAGATATTTTGGTCAAAGAGGACCCTTTAGCCATCGCCGCACTAAAACATTGTGGGCTATGGAAGTTCTTCCAGTGTCCTTTTATGAGGGAACAACCTAGGTTACTTAACGCCCTTATTGAGTATTGGCACCCAAATGCAAAGGCATTAATGTTAGAGGTTCAATCGTTGACTCCAATAACTGAGGACATTTACTTCTTGACTAGCATCTCGAGGAGAGGGGAACCAGTCAATATGAAAACGTTTCCCCTTGGGCATTTCTACATCAAGGATTACATCCGGATGTATTGCGAGGCTAGAACTGAGAAGGTAGGTTATCAGGTGTCGATCCACAAGATCATGAATTTGACTTTGCAAGTGATCTTACAATTGATTGGGTGGATTACTGGATCTGTGGCCCTACACCAGGCCTCCTGGGAAGACATGCATTGTGCCATTCAATGTTAAGAGGCACATATCTTTGACTAGAGCACGACCATGCTTATGTGCATGAAGAGACAACTGACAGAGTGTCGAAAGCATACCAAAAAAAAATTCAGGTTTTTTACTATCCTATGTTCCTTCTTATTCGAGAGGGTTCCCAGTATCAATCACAGAGAGACGGTACAGGGGCATGTGGCCTCCTTCCCAACGATTTGCAGATAGGAAGCATTGTTGCCATGACAGGGGGGAGGGAGGACCATAGAGGAATTCAACGATAAATTATTCGACTGGTGGGCATGGAAGATCCCGACGATTGAGGACTACCCCTACGTCGGGATCAAATTTTCCAGGGATCCATACATGCCCATGCCTCCCAGAGAGGAGAGAGGAGAGATAGGTAACATGTTTTAATGTTATTTAATTTTTAATTGTTTTTAATATATATCATTTTTATATGTGTATATAATACTGACTCTTTTGTATCTACTATGTATAGTTGTGGGACCAGTGCACCCAACAGAGTTTGCAAGGACATGGCAACGTCCTCGACTAGAGGTAGGACCAACAACAGTCAGTGGACCGGAAGCCATAAGGGGGCCTCCAGCCAGAGAGGCTGAGAGAGTTTTGAGATGAGTAGAGTGCAACCTCACTGTGCTCACTCGCATAGTACCCATGGCCAAGATTGAGGATCTATTGCCTTCCATTCATCCTCATGTAGTGGGGGTGCCATGAATGTGGGTCCATATTTTCTGTCTTTTAGCCAACTCCATTGTGCACTACGGCATGGACAATAGGCCCCGTGCTTAGGTAGGATAGAATTTATATGTGCCGAGGGCACCTTTTGTATATGTATATTTTGAGGGCATAAGCCCAACGATGTATACTGAACATTATTTTTGAGGCGTTCTCACCCACCTATGTACTCATGACATGTTTTGATATATGTATATATATATATATATATATATATAAATCTTATTTTTCTTATGGATTCCATTTTTTACAAATGTATGTACATGTGTATGTGTGTTCTTCTCTTTTTATGTGTGTGCAACATGCCAATCTAATATTTGATTAGCTAGAGTATCTGTCATATGATTAAATCTCCTAGGAACATGGATATATGTAATGTAATTGAAGTAACGTTCTAAGAGATGTACCCTAAGGAAATGTCGATGCAAAATAGGATCATAATCTGTTAGGGTCCTAACCCGCACATAGGTAGAACAATATATTCGGATGTAATAAAGGTCAATATTAATAAGGCCTTTAAATAAAATAGAATAAGGCGGATGTAAGAAGACCTAATAGAAGCTTTCGCTTCTATAAGGATCTTCCTCTAGATGCTTCTTTTTAGTATAAATAGGAGTCAAGGGTATGAGAACCCTATCTTAGATATTATTGTAATAGAGCTCTGCTCAACTGAAGGTTTCCCCCTTGAAGAGGCCCGTGAACATTGCTTTCAGATTCAAAGTGTTATTTCTGTTGTTATTCTTATATCATTTCAGTGTTATTGTGGTGAATGTTCTGGTTATATTGTTGTTATTCTGCCATTACTAGAATTTTATTTCAGTTCTGCATACATTTTATATCTGGTATATTACAAGAGGTATCAGAGCACTTTCCTCGGCAGAAAGTGTGGGTTAATGTTTTTTCAGGGTAGAGACATATTACGATGTATTTAAGCCACAAATATCTGTCGTTACGCGCATAAACCCACAGTTGAGGGATTCATAGACACAGGAAATACAAGTGGTACTTAAGCACACATCTATTGGCCACCCTTGTAACCCCTATTGGTACCCCTTCAAGTGGTAGCGCATCTGACAACACCTATGTACGGATCGACCTAGATTACTTGAAGCCCTCTTTAGATAAACCGATTGGCTGCTTGACTGCTATAGTGTCATCGAGAACAACACTGGGAAGATACTCTCTAGTACCTGGGTAGTCGGGTAGTACGACTAAGGGTATGGTCTATCCTCCTTAGTTAGTGCCCTGAGATATTGGGTCGAGTACTACTATTGGACCCTACATGTATATTAGATATCTATAGCACAGGGAAAACCCTTGTCTGTAGAACCCTTGAATACCTAACTCTTGGGGGACATAAACATAAACAAATTAAAATAGACAAGATCTATTGCCACGCAACTGTGTTCAGGTTGCCAAGTAAATACATATTTCTTTCTGGTTAAGCATTTGGGAATTTCCTCTCTACAGTATTCTTCAGACTGGAGTATAACTCTGTAAAAAAAAAAGACTGAAAATTTTTTCACCATTATTTGAGACCTATTCCATTGGATTTATCTCTTCTCCCTTATCACATTCATCCATATCATTTTGTCGGCCAAAATGTTTTACCCCACCTGCCCCTTTTTAGTTTCCTCATCCTCATGGCCCAAACTCATAGCCAAGACTTGGAAGCTCGCTTCAACACCTTGCAATATGGTCTCATTGAGACCCAACAAGAAGTGAAACAACTCATTGACAATGTTGCCACCATCAATACAACCATGTAGTCCTCAATGGGGGAAATCAAACAAGACCTCACCACCCATCTTGAATCAGTATTTTGGGCACTCTGCACCAAACTTCATATCCCTACAGATAATGCTTCCTCTTCCTCACCTCCACATACTGAAGGTGACCATTCCTCTCATTCCCATACATTGCAGAACCATCACTTTCAATGTGACCTACGCCTTCCACGGGTGGATGTGACCAAATTTGATGGCTCGGACACCACTGGTTGGGTAACCCAAATGGAACATTACTTCTCTTTATACGACATTATAGATGACTTGGCCAAACTCTGGTATGGTGTTCTCCATCTAGATAAAGAACGTTGGCAATGGTGGTAATGGAGAAAAACCTCTCGTCAAGGGTATATTGCTTGGACACACTTTGTGGCAGATCTTTATGGATGCTTTGACACTGACACCAACCATTTGGGTCATTTGACAAAGCTGAAACAATTAGGAACAATGGAAGACTTTATAGTTTCCTTTGAGTGCCTAGCTTTTAGAACAAAGGGCATGTCTAATGCCTTTTTCCAAGAGTGCTTTATTAGCGGCCTCAAGGATGAAATTCAGGCCCATGTCCTCATGGCTCAGCCTCAGAGTTGGGTGGAGGCTACCAAAAGAGCTAAAGAAGCACAACAGGTTGTATCTTCTCAAAACCGCAAACCCTCCTTTATCCCTCGCCCTAAAGTAGTAAATCCCACTACTCCCTATGCTCCACTAAAGATCCAAAAATTGACCAGGGATAAAATGGATGAATGCCAACTCAAAGGCCTTTGTTATAACTGTGATGACAAATATTTCCTGGGACACAAGTGTAAATAACAAAAACTTTTTATGGCCATCTTCGAGGAAATTTCGGAAGAAGATGAAGAAACTCCCTCTGTGTCTGAGTCACCTGAATCCACTAGCATAACCCCTCCCTCAGACCCTCCCGAAGTAGAAGCGGTCATTTCCCTCATTGCTCTCACTGGCTTCTCCGCTCCCCAAACCCTCAAGATAATCGGTTACATCAAGCATCGGAAGGTCATCATTCCGGTTGATAGTGGCAACACCCATAATTTTATTCATCGCCGCATTGCCCAAGAAAATCATTGCTACATCCATGCTGTCAATAATTTCCAAATCATGATTGCTAATGGTGGTTCCATGAAATGTGGAGGGCATTGCGAAAATGTGCATCTCCAAATTGGTGACTACAACCTGAAATCCCATATGTTTTCTATCGACATGGGAGGTTGTGACATTGTGTTGGGTGCAGACTAGCTAAGGACTTTGGGTCCCATTCTCATGGATTTTAAATACTTAACCATGCAATTTGACCAAGAGGGACACCAATATAAGTTCCAAGGCATCACCGTTGGTTCACCTGAGATCATTAGTTCCCATCGCATGGAAAAGCTGCTCAAAAAGGGTCATTCTGGTGTTATCGCCCAACTCCATGCCATACAAGCAACAGAGACACCCTCGGTACCGCAAGACCTCCAATCCATCCTTTCTAAACATCAATTGGTCTTTTCCACTCCCCAAGGCCTCTCTCCTTCCTATGGTGTTCATGATTATTCCATTTCCCTTGTACTCGAAAGCCTTCCTCCCAATATCCGTCCATGTCATCACCCCTTTCCCCAAAAAAATGAAATTGAGAAAATGGTCCAGGAACTCCTTAATGCAGGCGTTATCCACCCTAGTACGAAACCCTACTCGTCTCCTGTGGTCATGGTTCTGAAGAAAGAAGGTTCTTGGAGAATGTGTTCTGAATTTAGTGCCCTCAAAAAACTTACCATCAAAGACAAATTCCCCATTCCAGTCATTGATGACCTCCTGGATGAATTGAGTGGCACCCAATTCTTCACTGAACTGGATCTCCATTTGGGCTACCACCAGATACATATGAAAAAGGAATACATTCCCAAGACTGCCTTTAGAAATCATGAGGGCCACTATGAGTTTTTGGTCATGCCCTTTGGCTTGTGTAATTCCCCCTCCACCTTCCAAAGCCTCATGAATCATGTATTTCGTCCTTTTCTTCGCCATTTTGTCTTAGTTTTATTTGATGATATCCTCATCTATAGAAAAACCTAGATAGACCATCTTGCTCATGTGGATCGAGTTCTCCATCTACTCTCTCAGCACCAACTTTTCCTGAAACAGTCTAAATGTGATTTTGGCACCTCAGAAGTAGAATACTTGGGTCATCTGGTTGGAAAAGATGGCATTAGGCTAGATCCTAAAAAGATTGAAGCTATGTAAGACTGGCCTCACCCAAAGACTCTTAAAAGATTGCATGGATTTCTAGGCTTAACAGGGTATTATCGCAAGTTTGTTAAGAATTATGGAAAGATTGCAGCACCTCTCACTGCTCTCCTCAAAAATAACTCTTTCACTTCGACTCTAGCTGTTGCTCAATATTTTTAGACCTTGAAGATGGCCATGTGCACCACTCTAGTCCTCGCCCTTCCCGATTTCACAAAGACCTTTGTGTTGGAATGTGATGCCTCGGGGAAAGGAATTGATGTTTTCCTTATGTAAGAGGGTTGACCTTTGGCCTTTACCAGCAAGCAACTATCTGAAAGAAATCTAGGCAAATCCATCTATGAAAAGGAAATTTTGTCTATTATCCATGCCATGGATCTGTGGCATCCTTATCTATTGGGGAAATGTTTACAAATTAAGACAGACCATCAAAGCCTCAAGTATTTTCTGGAACAACACATTTCCTCCCCAGAACAACAAAAATGGGTGACTAAACTCTTTGGATATGAATATGAGATCATTTATAAGAAAGGAAAAGACAATGTGGTTGCGGATGCACTTTCCTGAAAATATGAAGACGAAGGATCCCTTTTTTCTCTTTCATTCATTGTACTAGATTGGCTCCCAGTCGTTCACCAGGAATGGCTACAAGATCCCAAAAGTTCACAGTTGGTCCACCAATTGTAGTCCAAGGCTCCAGATTCCCCAGGGTACTCTTCGCTCCATGAGGAACTTCGATACAAAGGCTGTTTGTATTTAAGTAAACAATCAAAGCTTAAATCCACGATACTTTCTGAGCTTCATGCTACACCCACAGTAGGGCACTCTGGGTTCACCAAAACCTATGATAGGGTCAAACGTTCCTTTTTCCGGTATGGTATGAAACAAGAAATTCGTAATTTTGTAGTTGAATTTGATGTGTGTCAATGCAACAAGGGAGAAATAGTCAAATCATCAAGCACACTACAACTGCTCCTGATTCCACCTTCTATTTGGAAGGATATCTCTATGGATTTTATTACCGGCTTACTCAAATCAGGAAATAAATCCGTCATCATGGTGGTTGTTGATCTCCTTTCCAAGTATGATCATTTTTTCACCCTTCAACACCCGTTTATAACATCCACAATGGCTCAAATCTTCATGGATCAGGTCTTCAAGCTTCATGGCATGCTGCACTTTATTGTTTCTGATCGCGACCCAACTTTCACAAGAAATTTTTGGCAAGAACTGTTCAAGATACAAGGCACTGAATTGCATCTCAGCACAACTTATCATCCCCGGACTGATGGCCAAACAAAAGTTGTCAACAAGTGTTTGGAAACATATTTGAAGTGTTTTTCCTTGGAAAAGAAAAATCAGTGGGCTCAATGGTTACCCCTAACTGAATGGTGGTACAACACTTCATACCATACAACTACATGCATGACTCCTTTTGAAGCGATATATGGACAAAATCAACCTTCAGTTCTCTCATACTTACCGGGTGCCTCAAAGGTCCAGGCGGTTGACCTAACACTTACAGCTCGAGAGGCTATTCTCCATACCCTCAAAGAGAATTTGTTCATGGCACAAAATCACATGAAGCAACAAGCAAATCAAGGTCGCTCTGAACATCAATTTGCAGAAGGGAATCAGGGGTTTCTTCGACTGCAACCTTACAAGAAAACTTCCCTCAAGGTCAATCATTGTCAGAAGCTAGTGCCCCAATTTTATGGTCCTTACACCGTACTCAAGCATGTGGGACAAGTTGTCTATCAGTTAGCTTTGCCTAGCAAATCGAAGCTACATCTTGTTTTTCATGTTTCATGCTTAAAGAAGGTGATTGAAGCTAAGTGCCAAATTCAAACCAACCTTCCAGATTTAGCTGAAGAAGGATCCATTTGGCTATAGCCATAAGTAGTTTTGGACCAGTTTGAGCATCACCTACATCAAAGAACCATCAAGGAAGTGCTAGTACAGTGGATAGATAGAACTCCAACAGACACCACTTGGGAACCAGCTACCATTCTGCAGCAATTTCCTCATCTCAAGCCTTGAGGAAAAGGTTGTTTTAAAGGGGGTGAACATGTTAGGGTCCTAACCCGCACATAGGTAGAACAATATATTTGGATGTAATAAAGGTTAATATTAATAAGGCCTTTCAATAAAATAGAATAAGGTGGATGTAAGAAGGCCTAATAGAATCTTCTGCTTCTAGAAGGACCTTCCTCTAGATGCTTCTTTTTAGTATAAATAGGAGTCGAGGGTATGAGAACCCTAGCTTGGATATTATTGTATTAGAGCTTTGCTCAACTGGAGGTTTCCCCCTTGAAGAGGCCCATGAACATTGATTTCAGATTCAAACTGTTATTTCTGTTGTTATTCTTATATCATTTCAGTGTTATTGTGGTGAATGTTCTAGTTATATTGTTGTTATTCTGCCATTACTAGAATTTTATTTCAGTTCTGCATACATTTTATATCTAGTATATTACATAATCACGGTAAACTCCATTTAACCGAGACACGACCAGTTGAGAATCTAGGTAGACCCGGAGGTGAGAAGTTCCATGTGACAAAGCGTCATGAAGAAAATTTATTACTGCACTATACTCAGTGACATTGTTTGTAGCGTCACCTATACAAATACCTTCGAAAGATAGAAAATGGCCTACAGGTGTGAAAATCACCCAAGCTGCAGAAGCAAGCCTCTGAGTGTGTCACCTAACATCGTTCGCGAACCTAAACTACACCTCCGATTCACTTGACATCTGCCACAGTGAAAAATAAGACATAAATACTACACATCCACAAAACAAAAAGACAGAAATTGTATACGAATCTATACATATGTACAAGAAGTCACCTAGGTGACCAACCTAAGAGTAGTACTTCTTGAGGTAGAGACCACTTATAGGCTCTGCCAAGTCATTTCATTCAAATTCAACCAAATGGTAAGTGCCCTTCTTCAACACCTCTTTCACAATGAATGGTCCGAACCACATGGGTTTGAACTTCCTTCCCTCGGGGGATCATTTTCTTGATCATAGACCAAGACAAGATCAACTTCGGAGAAAATCTGAGGACGAACAAACTGATCATATTGAAACTTGAATTTTTTCTTATGAGCCTCATTGGTCGAGGCTGCATCACGACATTGTTCATCGAGCTACTCGAGATATAGTAGGCGTTCCTCAAGCGGTGAAGTGTTTGGAAGTAATTCCACTACCAACTTTAAAGAAGGAATCTGACACTCAATAGGTAAGACTGCTTCTAGCTCGTATACGAGTTGAAAAGGTGAAAAACCGGTGGTAGTCTTCATAAACATTCAGTAGGCCCACAACATTTATTACAACATCAAATTCCAAATTGACTTGGCAGAATTGATCATCTGCAGGAGAATAGACTTGAGAGATTTATTCATAGCTTCAACCTAACCATTCACTTGTAGGAAATAAGGTGATGAATGTTCTTTCCTAAAACCAATCTTTGACGTTAACTCAATCATCATTTTGTTTTGGAAGTGACTACCATGGTCAGTGACAATATCCTTTGGGATGTCGAACATTTCTACTATCTGATTAAAAATGACAAGAGTCATTGTTTCACCATCATATTTAAACATTCACATAGCCTTGACCCACTTCGTGAAGTAGTCTACCACTACGATGATGTAATGATGCCCCCTGGATAAAGCCACGTGACATGTAGTGAAGTCAATCCCCCACTTGGTGAAAGGGCCAAAAGAAATGATAGGAAACATGGGAGCAGGATGTGGCGACATCTTCCTACAGTAGATCTGACACGGGTGGCACTTCTTGACCACCTCAAAACAATCCTTGATTACTAAGGGTCATAAGTAACCTGCACGTAGAATCTTTTGGGTTGTCGCCAACCCAGAAAAATGACCGCCACATGCTCCAGTGTGACAATCATTCAAAACGACTTCTGCTTCTTCATGGATAACGCACCGACGAAGAATGCAATCTAAACCTTGATGATACAAAGTGTCATAGATTATGAGATAGTTTCATTCCTGATGGTGAGTTCATCAACGCTCATCATGCGATTCTTCGGGTATGATATCACTAGACTCGACCGGAAGTTCTGAAATAAGTTTGACTAAGACCAGCAACTTTTTGGATTTCGCGGAAACAAAATCCAAGTCAAATTCCTGGAGGATTACAATCCATCTACTAATATTTCTGCCAATGACCCATCGTGTTAACACATATTAAAAAGGGTTCACAATGAAAATGAAAGTGGTATTGTGAAGCAAAATGTAGTGATAGAACCATTGGACAACATGGACTGCTGCCAAATCAAGCTTCTCAATGTGAGAATAGTTTAGTTCTGGCACAACCAGGCCTCGAATAAGGTAATATATAACATGCTCCTCGAGCAGATCATCCTCTTGAACCAAGACCATGCCGATGGTCGACTCTTCAGCATCCATGTACAACAAGAAGTCTTTTTTATAATTGGGAGGCCGGAGCAGAGGGGCAGACGTCAAGGCACATTTCAATGATTCAAAGGAGCATTGCAAAGATTCATCCCAACATAAAGGGACTCCCTTTTTCAAGAGACACATAAACCCTTTAGTGATCTCAGCGTAATTCATGACAAAATGCCGAAGAAAGTTCGCTTTCCCCTATAATCTTTGAATCTGGGGTATCATGCACGGGGGAGGAAATTGAAATATAACCTCAACCTTGAGAAGATCGACCATGATCCCTGTTGTCGAAACAATAAAACCTAAGAGATGACCTGATCTCACACAAAAACTGCACTTGTTAGGATTCAAGTGAATCCTATAGTAGCGACATCACTCAAATATTAGTCGAAGATGAGCGAGATGATCAAATATCTTGCAAGAGCATGATGCTAGATCATCAAGATATTCCTCAACTATATGTATAAGGTTGTGAAATGAAAATGACATGGCTCGATGAAAGGTGGCTCCAACATTCTTCAGGCCAAAAGGCATCTTACGATACGTGAACGTGCCCCAAGGAAAAATAAAAGTTGTTTTATGATGGTCTTCCGGTTTGATCTGAATCTGATTATATCTCTAGAAACCATCCATGAATGAAAAGACCTCGCATCCTTTGCATTCATTGAAAATTTGATCGATGAATGAGGTGGGAAAATTATCTTTTCGACAGGCCTTATTCAAAACATGGAAGTCCATGCACACGTGAATCATACCCTGTTTCTTGTTAATCGGAACCGGGTTTGACACCCATTCTGTTAACTGTACGGGGTAGATAAAACCAACTTTAATCAGTTTTTCTACTTCATCCTTAATTGTTGCCACTTTTCAAGGATTCACTGGAAGAAGCTTCTGTCAAAATGACTTGGCATGAAGATAATTTGTTATTTCATGTTTGACAATTCTTGGGTCAATGCGTGGAATTTCCTCATATGACCAAGAAAAAAAATCGTGGAACTCCTTATATAACTCTGTATAAGTTTGAATCTCTTCAGGGGACTCTTCAGGGGAGCAATCCACTCTAACAAAAACATTCTCCATGACACTAAGGGTTTTAAATATATATATGGGAATCATTGTAGCGATACTTTCCATGTTACCCTCAGAATAAACTGTGTGTGTAGCCAGAGGATTTATAGGACAAGTGTTATCTCCATTCACGGTCGAAAAAAATTATCCTGCCTCTATTCTCTTTAACTCGAGAAGGAAGAAATATTTATGATGAAGATCATTCCATGGTTTATCAGGACCAGTCAATGCCTCGAGAATCGCCTCATCAGAGGGCAAGAACAATTATGAAGGATATTCAGTGGCAAGAGATCCTTGGGCCCAAATAGGTTCAAGGAATGGATCTAGCTCCTATGGGGGAGTCAGATCAGGGGTGTTCGAATTTTGCTAGACAATGTTGTACGCAAACTCAGTGGCAGATAAGGGCATGGCCATGCCAGGATGCCTTGTCCCTTCCATCGAAGTTGATTGGGAAGGTAAAGTCCACAGATTATTAAAGTAATTCGTTCGAGATGACGACAATTGAAAAATCGTAGCCCGAGGCAGGTCGGGAACAGTCGATATAAGCTTGACAGCACCAGAAGGTTGTAGGCAATCAAAAGTTCCCATCAATGATGAAAACAAGCCAACACCTAAGTTGACAATGTCGGGCTATAGATTATCAATCATCGGGCCCATGGAAGCCCCCGATGAAGGGTCAAGACAGGAGAAAGACAACTAGTCAATGGTAAGAATCCGAACCTCGTGCAGAAAAAACAAGACCCAAAAAATCGTATCAACCACTGCATGCATCGCATAGGTCCAACTCCTTCCTAACAACAAGTTGTAGTCGAGAGGCGCATCGACCACTTCAACTTTGACACACACGGTTTTTCCTCCCAGCTACACAAGGAAAGAAGGAATGATTCCATGTGGTCTGAAAAACCGACCATGAAAATCCATAACCAACGTAGGCGATGGAGGCAAACTGGGTTGGCCAATGGCCTTCCAACATGCGAACGACATCATGCAAGTCGAGGCTCCCTCATCAACCACTGTACGAAATTTTTTCCATGTAAAATATTTTGTGGTGTAAGCCACTACTATCTGAAACACAACATGGTAAGGAAGACGGGGTTAAAAGTCGGTTGGATAAAAAAAGATCGCACCCGAGACAGAAGTCTATGTCGATCCCAAGGTGGATAACATAGTTTTTCTCTACGAAGAGAAAATCTTGAGGACTTCCAAAGAAGACATCGAGCAAGGGGTTTGTGCCAAATATTCCACAATGGAGTAGTTATGGGAAACCCTCGCATTTGGATTATGAGAAGACCTTTTAAATGCACCTTTTGGAATGTGAGTCATCATTTTGCCCATTGTTTTCTCAATATGGAGAGGATTTGATGGGTTTGTGAATTCTATACCCTTTTCGACAGATTCCAACATTCTGTAATCTTGGGCCCTCATTGCTATATTAGCCTCATCATTCATCATGTAAATATTCACGACCGGGTTATTATTAGTAGTCGTGGGGGGTCCCTGACTACCCCTTTCTGCGATTGAGGATGATGAATCTTGAGCCATGTTTTCCCCATGTGGAAATGGGTTCGTCAGCACAACAGGATTTTTTTGTGCAAATAGCTTCTGAGCTTCTACAAGCCGAGGACACAGATTAGTCCATTGGTTTTCCATGCAAAGGTTACACGGATAATTCGACCTCCTCTTCTCTATTTTCCCCAAGCCAACATTGTTGGTAGCATTTTTTTCCCCTTTACCCTTCTTGTTCTGTTGTTTCTTCTTTCCCTCAGGTTGCTGGTTGGCCTTAGGGTTCGTTGACTGCACACTGTGTACATATGACGCTTGGGTAGGGGGAGCACTTTAACTCGAGGTCTGACTGGACACAATATGTTGTATCGACAATTTTTGCAATTCATTTGACAACAGATTAGTGGACTTTCCTTGTGCTGATTGTTGGGTCTTAGAAATGTCCTATTTTCATCCACCTTTCCCTTCATTATTCTTGACATTTCATCGCCCCATTAACCTTTCATGACATCATTTTCATAAATGCATTTGGGTTTCACCTTCTTAGTTTCCACTTTATTCATTTTAGTATTAAAAGGGAATTTGTGATTAAATGTTAGCAAATTGATATGTTTTCATATATATCTCAAAAATGTGTGAGCTTTGTAATGTGTAGGAATATGTGAAGAATTAATACAAAAGGAGTTCTCGAATACTTCCTCCACCATTTCAAGATTTGAGGAGATAATTCAAGCCTATTCCAAGGAGAAGATCATGGAGATTTGGTTGACATATCTTATCCAAGATATATGAGAGATATGTGTGAGGATTTGAATGGATTATATTTTGTAATAATGGGAAAATAGTTGAGAGAATAGTGGATCTATAATTATGAGATGGTTATCTTATCTTCAAGTCTCTCATGTATAAAAAAGAGTGCTCTCTCTTCATGAGGGGGTGATTAGAGTTATTAGAGTAGTCATTAATGGTAGCATTAGGATTCAAAAGAGAAAGGGATTCTTATCTTTGATTCATGGTTTTGGTTTTCATGCTTTCATTATTATTTTATGAAGATTGATTTGATTATTGTAATATAAGATTGCTTCATTGGTGAGAGCTCTCATATGTTGTTGTGCCATTCAACTCTTCACATGTCGTATTTGATTTTACTTCATGTAGTTCTCCATTTATAGATTAATTCCATTTACGCAATTTCCCATTCCTAGATTAATTTCATTTACGCAATTTCTCATTCCTAGATTAATTTCATTTGTGCAATTTCCCATTCCTAGATTAATTTCAATTCCAAGTCTTGTTTTTCAATTTCCTGCATTAGATTAATGATTCAATTTCAGTTGTAGCTAGACATTAGATTAAATTAGTCCTGCCTCAATCTTGCATATACTTTGTGTGTGCTTCGTAAGTTTACGAACCTCAGATTGACAAATTAGATAGTTGGGCAAGTACTACAACTCAATTAATACAACATTAGTTTGACCCAATATAACGACTGTCGTTCCCTTGTTTCAATTGTTGTTCCTTTTGCAGGTCGTGCTATTCATTTGAGCAGAAAAATTGTCATTCCTTTTGTTACAATTGTTTTTCCTTTGTATGGGTTTCATCTCTGGAGGACGGGTATTGAAAATAGAAGGTAATCACCTACGTAGGTGACAAGTAAAAAGCTTGTGCCAACACCTACCTTCGGATGATGCATAGAGGTTATATTTTAGGACATCTTTAGAGCCCAACATTTTGGTGTCATTGTCGGGGAAGCACGATGGATTAAGGTATTAGTTTATTTTTCATTTCAATTCATGCAAGTGTGATCTAGACGTGTTGGTAAGGGGTCATAGAAGCTCATGAGAGGAGACTCCTCATGTTCTCCATACCAACTAGGTAAAAGTAGCTTCAATTTCTACAAATTTCAATTTATGTAGGAGTGTTTAATTCATGCAAGTGTGATCTAGGCGTGTTGATAAGGGGTCATAGAAGCTCGTGAGAGGACTCATCATGTTCTCCCTACCAACTAGGTAAAAGTAGTTTCAATTTCTACAAATTTCAATTTATGCAAGAGTGTTTAATTCATGCAAGTGTGATCTAGACGTGTTGGTAAGGGGTCATAGAAGCTCGTGAGAGGAGACTCCTCATGTTCTCCCTACCAACTAGGTAAAAGTAGTTTCAATTTCCACAAGAGTAGTTTCAATTTCTGCAAGTGCGATGTACATGTGTTGGTTCTAAGGGTCATAGAGCTGCTTCAGTGTAGATTCCTCACTGTCCCTACCAACTATCAAGAGCATTTAATTTCTTCAACTGTGAAGAGTAATTTTTTTTATGTTTTAGCAAGAGTGTTTTTTTAAGTTTTTTCATTTTGATTTGGGTGCTGTAAGAATCCTTTTTTTAACATGATTTAAGAATGAATTTAAGCTTGGAACGGATCACTCAGATCCTAGCAAAGTTCGAGGTCTCCTCTTCTCTGGAAGAGGAAATCTTGACAGCAGCCGAAAGCTTATTTATTCCTCCTGAGGTGAACGAAGAATCAACATACGAAGAACCTTGCATATTTAATGAAGAACCATTAGGCACGCAAGAGGTCGAGGAGGACAGCGAGGAGCTGTAGGATGATTTGAGTAAGACAAATTACGCCTACGAAATCCTAATCGAATGTTGGTTTCAAGAAAGTACTAGGTTAGTTCCACTTAGTTTTCCTTTTTATTTTGTTAATTTAGAACTTCAACAACTAATTTTGCAAGCCCATACATATTCCTAACTGTCAATTGTAAAATTGAAAGATAACATATTTTTATTACTGTTGCGTGCATCGCTACATTGGTTGTTTGATTATACATAACTAATCTCTCATTTCTAATTAGCGTAGTGTAGGTAGGGTTTTATTTTCAAGTTTATTTTTTATTTTTGCTAGAATAAGTATGCTCTCCTCTGTGCTTCATGCAATCATGAGGATTAGAACATAGGATGACTAATTGGTTGATTTTAGGAATATCAATTAATTGAAGAAACGAAAAAAATTTCCTAATCTTGTTTTTGTCTTCCATTTTCTCATAGATTTTTAATAAGCTTGTAAAATAGTTTTTATTTTATTTTTTTTACTTTAAAAAAATAATAGAAGAAATAAATGAAAAGTTGTGCATCTTCCATCTATAGATCAAAAAAGTAAAACAGAAAGTAAAAACAAAAAAATAATAACTAATAATAATAATAAAAATAATAGCCCAAGCAATCTATCCAGGCCAACGAACTAGAGAACCTGCCAAGCCTGAGAAACAATCTACCACCATCAAACCACAATAGAATACATATCATTACAACGTAGACCCATAAAGCAGGAGAGATTTGGCATGAGAAACAATACCCATCACTGAACAAGCTATACACAAGTGAATGAACCATCAAAAAACCAAGCATCATTTCTTTTCCTCGCCCCTACCCGCATTCATGAATCCATGTCACTCCGACTCGGCTTTTCCCTCATCCTTTCTCCTATAGATACCTGGATTTAACCCTGCAACCAAAATGATCACTATGAAAGAATCTGGTATGATAATGATTATTTGAAGGTGTATGCCAACCTACAACTCTACCTACCCGGGCTCGGTGCCATTGATAGCGCCAAAAATCTGATTGTAGTTCACTCCAAGAATTTGAGAAATACGGAGTTCCGTATGGCTTCTGGAGAGATGGTGGTGGACTCGAGCCACTGTTTCATGGCCTCACCACATTCAATCTTTTGGAAAGAAAGATCGGATAGAGAGGCGTACGTTTACCCTAAAAGTTAGCGAAACCAAATTCTCGAATAAGCTGTGCGCGATTCTCTCCAGATATGCTCCCGAAAAATCCGTTCATGGATTTTAACTACCAATATTTGGCTACATGACTCACAGACGTGGCCATTTTCATATTGTGCCTTTAAATATTCCAGCGTCAATTTGCCACACAGTGTTTATGGTTTTCTCTATACATTGTTCTCTTCCTTTCTGGTATGGTGGCTATGATCATGATGAGAAATTTGTAGAGGGAGATGTGTTCAGGCCCCCTACTCATTCTAGCTTGTTGTGTGTGTATGTGGGAACTGGTGTTCAGTTTTTTTTGGAATGACACTTGTCACGATGATATTTTCTATGCTTGGTTTTCTTTCTCCTTCCAACCGTGGTGGGTTGATGGAAACTATGGTTCTATTGTGGGTGTTCGTGGGTTTGTTCGTTGGATACTCTTCTGCTCAGTTATATAAGATGTTCAAGGGCTCAGAATGGAAGAAAAACACATTAAAGACTGCTTTCATGTTTCCTGGAATTGTTTTCTGCATTTTCTTTGTATTAAATGCATTGATTTGGGGTCAGAAATATTATGGTTCTATACCTTTGGGACCATGTTTTCTTTAGTATTTTTATGGTTTGGAATTTTCGTGCCCTTGGTTTTTATTGGTAGCTACTTTGGCTACAAGAAACCTGCAATTGAAGATCTAGTGAAAACAAACAAAATTCCCAGGCAAATTCCAGAATAGTCTTGGTACATGTAGCCTGTTTTCTCCGTACTCATTGGTGGCATATTGTTTCTTGGTGTTGTTTTCATTGGGTTGTTTTTCATCCTAGCTTCTATATGGCTGAATCAGTTCTACTACATGTTTGGGTTCTTGTTAATAGTCTTTGTTATCCTTATCGCCACTTGTGCAGAGATCACGATTGTTCTCTGCTACTTCCAGCTATGCAGTGAAGATTATCACTGGTGGTGGAGAGCATATCTGAATTCAGGCTCTTCAACACTCTACCTGTTTCTATACTCAATACTTTACTTCTTCACGAAACTGGAGACTTTAGTTTGCCATATTGTCATTCTTCCAACGTCAAATAGTCTTCAGGTTGTCAGAGTACCAAACGATCTTTCACGTTGCCAAAAAAATGCACAATATATCTTTTCAAACATTGTTTGGATCCCAGGAAGAACATGCCCATTGCTATCAACTATTCTCCTTGAATCGCTATCGATTAAATGTTCTTCATGTTGAAATATTTACGCTGCATACATGGCTTCAAATTTTCCACGATTTTATCATGTTATTATCACAATGTCGGTGTTTCCATACATAAAGGCACTCACAGTAATACAAATAGAATACCATGAGTTACTTCAAGAATAAATTACAAACACAACACTCCAAAAATTAGTTATTCAATGGATGTGTGCAACAAGAACACTACCAAACTATCGCTATACATGACAGGTTTCACTATTGTTTTACATTCATAAAACTTCTGCCAATCTCACCCCATGTCAAATAGAAACTGACAATAAAAAAAATCAATTGCAGAGCGTGATTCACATCATATTTGTTGCAATCTTCGGAGTAATATTGAGTATACATTTTCTTCTATATATCCAATATTGTTGGCTTAAAATTCAAAATGATTGGATGGATCAATAAAACAAAAGCCCCGCAGCTGCATAACATTCTTGAAGATTTGATTACTTAGCTTTGTAGTGAGACTTATCACTTAATAGAATGAGATCTTGCAAAAATGGTGAGAGTAAATGATGCTTCGTTTTGTCATGGAGATTATAGGAGAACGCCAGATACTTGCATGATACAGGTAGAATCATATTTGTTTATAAATTTATGAATAACTTGTAAGGGTATTAAAAGATTACAGCAAGGGTGTCTCTCCAAGTCGTAGTCATATGGCTACAGGAACGCTAATGTATTTTCTCATGAATCAGCTAATGGTTGGATTGGGATTGAGTCAATAATTTGAAGACTGGTGAGATAATTCTTGGAATTTTCCGACTGTAATTTGCATTATTGTTTTTTGTTGTTATTTTTGGTAAAAATAAAAATTTGCAAATGGATTCTCACATTTCCTGAAAACATCATCGGAATCATGCGTTTATGCTAAAATTATTGTGAAATCACTTCACCAGGTATTCACGAAGAGGGTTATCAACAATGCGCTATCACTAGTATTTGGTTGATAGCACTAGTATTAATTTATGCACTTTATGTTTTCGATATTCTCACACTATTTGTTGCAGATTAGTGCTAACATTTTACAGGTTCAAAGACAATCGAATTTCTTGCAGAAGTGACTTTCAAGAATCATAGAAACTTTCTCAAAAAAGCATGCTTTGTTAACAACTTGAAGGAGTTGAGTTTCTATCGCATATGTCACACCATTTATCTTTTAGAAACCATTTGTATCATGACATGATCACTTCCCCTTCTCCTTTTTGATATTATTCGTCATCCTTATCTTGAAGTCCACTTTCCATCGCCTTATCCTTCATGAATTTGCACACACCTATCTTTTTGAGTCGCATACATCTCTTAATCTTTTTCAGTTCAGTTTGCCTTGTCAATAAAACTATCCAGCTCCCTTTCTATGACTACATTGCCTTGCCATAAGAACTGTTTCTACTAAGATATTTCCTATAGTCCTACCACTCTTTTTATCATAACTCACATTGAATGATGTGGGATTCCTTAAGTCCCACATTTCAACAAGTCTTGCCCCATCGACCTCAACACCTTATCTGGGATATAGACTAGAGTCCATTTCGAGTACTTGGAGGCTTGCATGCCTTAATGACAAGTTCTCTCGCTAACAATCATGGGAATACATAAATGTCCCTTGATCGTCAGATATTGCAAGTGGTTCGACATCAACTCATTCATTTTCACTTCGCAATATGTACTCGGATACCTTGGCACTCATTGACATCAATGGTGAATTTTCCTCGCATTGGTCAACGACATTCATCAATGGCTGATAATCCAATGAATTCTTTTCATGCTTGACATTGACACATTCATTCGCATGACTAGAATTGTAGCATCGAGTTTAGCAGTAGGTAAAGACTATACACTTTTTCATGACTCCATCAATAGTTGCAACAATATTTTTTTCAGCTATATGAGAGTACCATAGTTCCACTTTCATACTTCCTCTTTTCCATGATTCATTCAACAACAGTTTAGATTCCTCCACTTCACATTCTTTGATCCAGCAGTCACAACAGTCACCTTTCATATGGTCCTGCAGCAGTGACATCTTCCATGCTCCAACAATGACATCATCCATATTCCTATTACATAGTTCATTAACATTTTGGGTAAGTGGAGGTATGTTATTTTCTAAACTTTAATCATGTAATTCCTCAACTTCTAGCAATGAATAATTTGGAGAATTCCTTCACCAAGTTCCCTTTCCTTTTCAGTTCTATGACTTATGCCACGTTGCATGAGGACATGCAACCAATTAAGTTGGGGGGTAGGGGACTCTATTCACTGTCATCACTCCATTTTTTCCACTACCATCATTCCATTTTTTCGTCTCATTTACCATTTATGAACATTTCTTTTCCAACGATACTCTGTTGCACTTTGCTTCATAAGCACTGATATACATATTGGCATGATTCACAAATATATAAAAAAAGGGTTTTCTTATACTCAATGATGTTTCCTTATGCACATTGCTAGCATATATTTTCCAGTAAAAATATGGGAAAATTGTTATCAAAATAGCAAGAGAAAAAATAATGAAATGAATGTTGTTAACACAAGAACCAACATTCTTTATATTCATGGTTGACACATAAGAACCAACCATAAGAAAAATTTCAGTTGTTACTCATGTAAATCCCATCCTGGAAACATTCATTATCATCACTCATAGCCAACATTCAGATGCCAAAATTTCTTGAGAAGATCCATGCATTGTTGCATGAGGACATGCAACAAGTTAAGTTGGGGGGTATGTTGGGGCTTAGAAATGTCCTATTTTCATCCACCTTTCCCTTCATTATTCTTCACATTTCATCGCCCCATTAACCTTTCATGACATCATTGTCATAAATAGATTTGGGTTTCACCTTATTATTTTCCACTTTATTCATTTTAGTATTAAATGGGAATTTGTGATTAAATTTTAGAAAATTGGCATGTTTTCATATATATCTCAAAAATGTGTGGGATTTGTAATGTGTAGGAATATGTGAAGAATAAATACAAAAGGACTTCTTGAATACTTCCTCCACCATTTCAAGATTTGAGGAGATAATTCAAGCCTATTCCGAGGAGAAGATGATGGATATTTGGCTGACATATCTTATCCAAGATATATGAGAGATATGTGTGAGGATTTGAAGGGATTATATTTTGTAATAATGGGAAAATAGTTGAGACAATAGTGGATCTGTAATTATGAGATGGTTATCTTATCTTCAAGGCTCTCATGTATAAAAGAGATTTATCTCTCTTCATGAGGGGGTAATTAGAGTTATTACAGTAGTCATTAATGGTATTCATTAGGATTCGAAAGAGAAAGGGATTCTTAGCTTTGGTTCATGGCTTTGGTTTTCATTCTTTCATTATTCTTTTATGAAGATTGATTTGATTATTGTAATATAAGATTGTTTCATTGGTGAGATCTCTCATATGTTGTTGTGCCATTCAACTCTTCACATGTTGTATTTGCTTTTCCTTCATGTAGTTCTCCATTTCTAGATTAATTCCATTTACACAATTTCCCATTCCTAGATTAATTTCATTTACGCAATTTCTCATTCCTAGATTAATTTCATTTGCGCAATTTCCCATTCCTAGATTAATTTCAATTCCAAGTCGTGTGTTTCAATTTCTTGCAATAGATTAATGATTCAATTTCAATTGTAGCTAGATATTAGATTAGATTAGTCCCACCTCAATCTTGCATATACTTTGTGTGTGCTTCGTAAGTTTACAAACCTCAGATTGACAAATTAGATAGTTGGGCAAGTACTACAACTCAATTAATACAACATTAGTTTGTCCCAATATAACAACTGTCGTTCCCTTGCTCTGATTGTTGTTCCTTTTGCAGGACATATTGTTCATTTGAACATAACAACTTTCGTTCCTTTTGTTACAATTGTTGTCCCTTTGTAGGGGTTGCATATCTGGAGGACGGGTATTGAAAACGAAAGGTAAGAACCTACGTAGGAGACAAGTAAAACGCTTGTGCCAGCGCCTACCTTTGGATGATGCATAGAGGTTATATTTTAGGACATATTTAGAGGCCAACATTGATCCAAAAATACCATTGGCTTGCGGTCTAGACTTTTTCTTGGCCTTATCAAGAATAGAATGTGACGCGTCTTGAGAAATCTCATAGAGCATGCCGAAATGAGAGTATATCAGTTCAAGTTGTTTCACTCCCATTATTACCTCCTCCTCTGAAAACACTCTAGAAGTCGCTATGTCCAAAGACTTCAGGAACCACTCCAGCAGGAAAGAAGGAGGGACCTGGACCTTAATCAAGATCTTTCGACACTACCATCCTTGGATATGATCAGAGATGTGGTTGGCCTTGGTTTTCTCAAAGTTGGCCAAAACGTTTATGCCAACATTGTATCTCACAAGTAACTGGAAATGGTTCAAGAAGACCATCGCCAAGTCGTTGAAGTAAGAATACCTTGAGCGATCGATCTCAATATGTCATTTTGTAGAACCCCCTATAAGAGTGCGTTGAAAAAGGCGCAAATGGATGTAGTCGTCCCTCAGTGAGTTTGACGAGCACCATAAATGAAAATTTTTCACGTGATCACCTAGATCTTTGCCAGGCTTGCCTTCAAATTTCAGAATATTTGACGGAAACTTAGTCAGAATGGGGGGCAAACGCGGATCGTGAGAAATTGGTTCATTGAGGAATCTCAAAAATTTTGGTAGATGTAGCATTACCAGAAATGGTAGTTTAGGTTGAGTATTATTTACAGTAAAAGAGGGTCTTGGGGTTTGACTAGCACCAGGTATCCAGGAAAAGTAGGAATGTTGGATAGGGTTCTAGTAGAAACCGTGGCCTTGACCAACATATAGAAATTGTGTCTGTTGGGGTATCATCGGTTGACTCCTGTAATTGGACGACATAGCTTGTGTGGGGATTTCTCCCTGCGTTGTGTTCCAAGGATTTTAGAAGGGATTCCCCCAGTCGATACGGCAGGCATGGGTACGGAGCCCTGCCTGGGGTTCCATTTATCATGGAAATGGTTTCCCCTGACCGTCATCCCCTATGAGGGAACTGATCCCTACCAAGGATTCCAAAGACCCTGAGTGGTGAAAACTCCAGACGTCGCTCCCTATGAAGTAATAGTCCCTGCACGGGGTTCTATTTCCCAAAACTGGGGTTTCCCCCAGCCGAGACAGCAGTCGAAGAAAAAGCGTTGTTCCCAAATGTGTCGAACAAAGAGAATGACATAGATCCCACCGACGTTGTGTAAGATGAAGGTCCTAAACTACCTGCTCCAAACAAGCTATAGTTAGTGTTCGACCTGATGGGTTACTGGAAAGAACCATCGAGCGTAGGGGTTGAAGGAGGTATATGACCCCCACCATAAGGGATAACATTAAAGGGGACAGAAGCACCCCCGGGTGACCCTTGCATGAGAGCGTTTGAGCTCCCTGCCCCCAAACCCATGGTTTGTAAGGTGGAGTAGGTAAGAACCAAGTTCAAATCAAATTCAAGCATCCCATATGAGAATGGGGGGCCCATCGCACTCTGAGAAAATGGAGCGGTGGTCGCCACCGATGATGGTATTAGACCACTTCCCGAAGTAGAGGGAGTCGAGACCACTGTGGTCTAGACTGGCGAAGGTGGGAGAGGAGGTAGGATGCCCCCTGTGGTAGTAGTCATAACATGAGTATGAGGAATCCCAGATGAAGTATAAGCATTCACTTACATTGTTGCTTGTAGGACTAGCTGGCGCTCATAAGGTGTTACCTCAGGAGGGACAACTTGTATCAAGATTGGCATCGACAAGTTAGTGATTGCAATGTTGGCTGGCTTGAGATCCTCTACCTCAAGGTTAGAAATGGTAGGTTCCTCCAGAGTCAAATAGTCTTCTCATGGAGTAGGCTCGGGCACAATTTATCGCGACCCGGTCGCTTCGAACGACCCTTGTTGGTCAAGTCTTCTTCGTAACGATGGCAGAGGTGGCTCCAATGTAACCTAGGACAGGCCGTGAAGCCTTTGCGACTGGCGAAGTTGTTGATCTTCCACCTTGTGAAATGATCAACCGACACAGTAAGGCTTAAATAGAATTTAAACACCAAGCAAACACTAAAAATTTCCTATAGACAAATCAAGCATTCAAGTATCTAGTAGGAAGGATAGTTACACCAATCAACACTAGAGAAACTAACCGATGTAAGTGAAACTCGAAAATGGAAGCACCCTTCGGGTATACTCTGTGAAGAGTGATATGATGTTTTCCCTAGGTACCATGGTATACCCCCATAATCACCCGTGTAAATCCCTATAATATGGGAAACTAAGTTGTCAGCTCGCAGTTAGTCACTAGGCAGGTACATTCGACAATTGGGCAGATCGCAATGAGCATGATAACAAGTATGAAACCTATGAAGGGTATTGAGAGAAAATCGTCTGGAAGACAACAAAGGATATTGAACAAATTCAAGGTCCACGAAGCTCCATAGGAAAATGAAGTTGGTATTACTCCTAAGACATATCCTCAATATGCATTCCTCATTACCTTCAGCCCAACTTTGGAGGGGTTATCTCCACTTCCTTTTCTCACGGGACCTCGTGTTTATCCCCTGTGTTAGAAGGGTGTCCTAGATAAATTTTACGACACTGGACCTAAGAACTCCCTAACTCAGACTCCAATGTTTGATTTAATGGCCTTGAAGAGTTTCCTCTCCAACCTAATTCAAGGCCCTAACCCTAAACTAGTTTGTTGACCCTATAAACAAAAAGTCTAGTGTATTTTAGATTAAGCGTTATTTTTAAAGGCTTGATTTACTCACATGGTATGATGGTGAAACTAATGGTGTTGTAAAGAGACGAAAAAGAGGAGAAAAATAAATCACTTGAAAGAAAAATTACTTCAAATCCAAAAGAAAAGTTTTATAACTAACTCTTTGTAACTAAACTTTTCTTAACTAACTTTTGAAGATCTTGTAAATAAAACCTAAAATATACTTTCACTTGACTACAAGCTACTTATGTTTCAAGAAATCAAGAAAGAACTTGAAAAATAGAACTTTTTTCCTTTTTGCAAATAACGAACTCTAACTACTTTACGAAACTGAAATGGAAATATTTTTTCGAAAATGCTTTAAAGAGAAAATATGAAGTAAATCTTTTTTTTTTTTCAAAGCAAATAAAAAAGGATAAAAAATATTGAAACAGGATTGGAAAAAACCTTTAGCCCACTCCGGATCACAGGGATTCAATCAAGAAACCAAGAAGAAATATTTATAATTCAACAGCTTGCTTAAAACCTTTTTGAGAGTAAACACAAGAAAACCAAGAAAACAAGTAAACTAAACTCTATACCCATGCTATGTCTGTAAACAGAGACTTTGGATTGATCCAAGAAAACCCTGAGAAGTGTGAGCTTCAATTAGGAAAGAGGCAAACTCCCTCTTTTTCAAAAATTTTCCTGAAACAGAGACGTAGGCTATTGCATCAGCAGTCTGCGTATATACGTGGGTTGTTCAATGAGCAAGGCACATATGTACACGAGCTGACCCAATATAAAGTGCATACACCTTTGTATCTCTTCAAAAAAAATAAAGAAGATCAGATAGTCTTATAGGGAAGGGACAACTAGTATGCACCCTGAAGGTGACCAGAATCCCTTGAAAGACTCAGAAAACTTGAAAGAAACTTGAAAGGAAAACCACCCAAAATCCCCTAAAAAACTCTAGACGAATCCCCAGTATGGTCACCAGTTTTGCTAGCGGGAAACCCCCCCTTTAACTACACCAGGGTTCAAGATTTCGACAAAGCGAATCATTGTCTAAAATATAATCAATTCTCTATACTACCCCAAACATACCAAAATTAATATAAAGAAAGAAAACAAATAAGAGATCAGGTAACTATACCTTTGATCCCACGCCTAGTGATGATCTCCTCATGCTTGGAAGTTCCACTGACTACACGTCTCCTCCCAAGGTTGACTTGCATCCAAACATAGTAAAAAAAAGAACTAAAAGCATGCTATTCTATATATAAGTTAGGTTTAGATATAAAATGTCAAGTATAAATCAATAAAATCACTCAAGACACCAGCATTTGGGACAGGAAAATGTGATTCTTTTATTCATAATACAAATATTATACCTTACAATCTGAGTCGGCCACTGTTCCGCGAACCTAGTCTGGGCTCCTCTTTTCTAAGCTCCAAGTGCACCTTGAATGGACTTCTTGTCTCAACCTTCTGATCACCTTTATGGAAGGGAATGGGTTAAATGGAAGAAGAAGGGATTGACGAGGGAATGTTGAGGCAATATCTCACAAAAGGAAACAATATCTTGGGCAAGGAGGGGAAGTGAAATCGAGCATAGTTTCATTATTCTTTTGCTTAGATTTGAAATGAGACCCTAACACCTCCTTTAATATGACAATAGGATGGTTATTCGGTTAGGTGATGAGCTATAGTAGGTGGATTAGTTGGGATATTTCCAATAGCCCATGAATTTCAACGAATTCCTTGCAACTTTTGCAAGCATATGCAGACTGTAATGGTGCAACATGCATATGCACCTGAAATTTAGTGGTGGAACAAGCGTATGTACGTGGGTTGTAATGGTGCAGGGCACATACATCTTCTTAAAAAAAAAATTAAGAAGAGATTCTCAACAATTATTTGGAAAAATATGCAAGTAAGAGGGCCAAGGCCATGTATGCATGAGTAGGGAAATTTAGAGCTATAACATTTGTTATCATTACAATTATTTTCTTAATATTTCTTTCCACATAGCTCCCAACTGATGTAAGTAAGCTTGAGGATCCTTTTAATTTAGAAGTGGGTATGGTGGGTCCAACTATTTTCAAAGGATTGGAAAGAAGTGGAAGAGGCATTAAGGTATCTTCCAGTTCCTCTATCATTTCTTTCAACTTCATGTTTTCCGCTTCAAGACCAACAATAGAGTCATCCAAATCATCCTCGGTTTCTCTATGAACTCTAGAAATATGGGAAGGACACATATCTCTTAGGTCAACCTATGAACGAGATTTTCCTTTCTTATTCTTCACATCACCTTTCTCAATAATCGATTTCTTGGATTCCCTCTCAAAGACAGTGCTCTGAAAATAAAATGACTCTTCCTCATTGATAGTCTCATTCTCAATAATTTCCAATGATGAATTTTGATGGGTTGTATTCCCTGGTTGATCCATAGTGGGAAACATATTCTCTATATCTACCTTGATCTTCATGTCTTCAAGGGAGAATCTATTGATGTCACTTTCTATGTGGTGGTATTATTCCTCTTGCAAAACATTTTTCCTTTTTTTTCTCAGAGGAAGCTTATGCGAGCTCTCAATTTTTCCCAACGGAGGATTCTTTTCTCCTTCGTTGCTAGAACTAGTGTTGGTAACGTTTTTGGTTTTGTGGGATACTACAACATTTCTCCGAGATGTGGTAGTATTAGGAGTGATAGTTGGGGACTAGGCACTCTTCTCGCTAGGAACCTTTCCTTTCTTCTTGTAAACTTTCTTAGTACTAAGTATTGTCTCCAAGTCACCAACATTGTGAGCAGGAGCGCCTAAGTTATTATCTTCTTCTTCACTTAGAACAATATGGATAAATGAATTTTTGAATACTACTTCCAACATATGTTCCACGAAAATTTCATTAGGGTCAAACCCTTTTATATTTTCATCATATTTGAGATTTAGATTGTGGAAGTGGTTTGCAAATTCATCAATTTTTTTTATATTCCTGAATATAAAGTCCCAAATTTTCCAAGGAAAGGGTATGAATTGATTTTTTCGTTTCTCATGAAAAAAGTGTAGCCAAAAATTATACTGCTTTGTGACTTCCGTAATAAACATTTTATTAGATACGTGGCATCGAAAAAAGGAGGGATTTTCCTTAGAACTGAAAATCTTGATAACGTTGTGATTTTCCATTTGCTCCAACATCCCCTTTTTATCCAAGAATTTATTTTCCTAGTTGGATATTATGGGGATATCTTTTCCAAAAAATAATCCTTTGAAAACTGAGACAAAATCATTGAAAATTTCATAGAAATGAAAAGAATCTTTGTGTCTCCAAAATGCTTGGTACCAGAAGGTAACTAGGTCAAGTTCATAGTTCACCCTCTTACAGATAGATAATTTAGGAAATTGACAGTAATATGATATCGCAAACACTAAATAAGAAGCCATAAATAATTTCTTGTATTTTATCTACCGTGACAATTATGAGGAGATTTCAATGGAAATAAGTTTTCACAATCAAAAATAGCTTCCTCTTTGATAGTAAAATATAAGATATAAAGAATCATGCGGGAAATGCTGGTGATAATTTCTTGGCATGTCACCCTTGTGAACAACCAAGCAATTTCCCAAAAGGGGTTTTTGAATGAGTCAACCTTCAACCTGGTAATGCCTTCAAGGATGGTTGCGTGATTCTCCAAGAACTCAAGAAATAGGTCTAGGTCATTGTCATGATTTTTCAGGAAATCCCTGCAATCCTCTCCTTTAAAATTAATTGTTGGCTAAGGTAGTTTCAACATCTTACGAAACACTTGAGGTGAAAGAGAGATGGGAGAATGGTATTGAAGTTGAATAATCCTCTGACTTGGTATATATTTCTCAACATACAGTCAAAAACCTCAGGGACACACCATGCATGAGCAATTTCAGACACCCAAATCACTTCCTTCTCAGTAGAAGGCGATGAATAGTAAGAATATGCTCTAGGCCACTGAAATTTCTGGTCTTCACACCCAAAAATATTCAAAGTAACAATGCATAATTGTTGTCAAGCTATTGTGGCCATAAGTTGATGAAAATGTTCCTTTAATCCAAATAATATTTTCAATGAGCGCTTGAGAGAGATAACAATAATATAGTCTTCATCAAATCGTGTTTTAATGTAGTTTAAATGAGAAATATCCTTGAGACCTTTGCTTATTAATGATGACATTTATGAAACCCACATAATTAGTTAGTAGCGTTAAACCATTATTAAATGTGTATTCGAAAAATCACGAGGATGGCATGGACAAATGAGAGCAATTAGGATTTGGGAATTTTTGTGAACCCGCCAACCCGTGGTTGCAAAAGGTCAAAAATAGGCTAAGTGTTGTAATGTGGTCGATCAAAATCAATATAGGAGAGATGAGATACTTAGGATCTTGGTAAGTCTGATGGTCATAATATAGATTGCGTATCTTTGGGTGCAAAATGGATATCGCGGAACTTGGAATATGAAAGCTTGAACCTGCGAACCCACGACCGCAAAAATGGTTAAGTATAGAATAATACGGTGGTTGGTCAGACTCGTGATATGGGAGTATGGATGGAGATAAAGATCTGTGAGTCCATGAACCCTCCGTTTTGAAAAATGACTAAGTATAGTAACTAGAAATGGAAAAGAGAAGGGAGAAAAGAAAAGGGGAAGTGAGGGTAGGTATAGTAGAGGGAAATCAGTGTTGCGACTGGAGGTCGGCTGAGGAAATCAATGACTCTGTTGGTACTTTCTATTTTATAATTGATGTTGAGGTGTGTTGTCCCTTGGTTATGGAAGGAAGCGAAGATCAAGGAAGGAAATGTAAAATGAGAACTGCATGGGAAACACAGTGACTGTCACTAGGTCGAAGTAAGCAAAATAGCAGAAAAGATGGAGCGAAGTACATAAACACAAGTTGTTGAATGAAGATATCAGGGATGACATATCAACAAGAGAAAATAATCATAGACAACTCAACAAGCAGAGAAATCCACCATTGGATTCTTTGGAGCATCGCACGAGAAGGGAGGAAAGACAGGCTAGCGAAGCCATGAAAAGAAGGGTCAAGTTGACCTAGGGTTTTGGGTAATTAGGGTTTGGACACCTAGGGTTTTGGGTAATTAGGGTTTGGACACCTATGTTTTGACCTAAGGTTGTCGATGAGGGACTATAATGTATAAATAGAGGTCGATAGGACCTAGGTTGGGTTGGTAATAGTGTTGGGTATTGATAGTGATTGTTGTTGGTTGAGAGATTATTGTACTATGAGAGAGAGGAGTGTTGAGAGTGAGAGCCTTCTGGTATTGTAAGATCTTCAGCTGGGTGAGAATATCAATTCCTACAGTTGGGTGCACAGGAAGGTGGGAGACAGAGAGAAGAAGAGAGAAGATCTGCTAACTAAGAGCACAGATCAGAACTGTAAGCTTTATCTTAATATATCATAAGCATAGTTCTGTGGATGTATCCCTAGAGAGAGGGTGAACCACATATATTTTTTGTCGTATGTGTGATTGATTTCTGGATCTCTTTCATTGTTGTATTGTTATTTGCATTATTGTGTTAGATCAGATGTATAGTTGTGCAGAGTAGATCTAGTTGATGAGAGATATATGAATGTTGCATTATTGTTGTATTAGTTCCACTTGATATTCCCCTGCTTCTATACATCTCTATCCTGCAACCCCCCTCTTAGTTTCTTCGGGTGAGACTACATCTGCTTCGTAGGTGTTTCCAAATGGGCCAGTAGCTAGGACTTGTTGGTGCGCTCTGGGAGTGAACCCTGGGTCTGCCCCTGTGCCAACAAATGGTTTTGTTGCTGGGACAAGAATATTTTTAAGGGAATGTCAAGGTGGTTCCCATCAAATACCGAGATTCAAAAGTGGATAGAGGATCAAGAGAGGGACTTCGCTGAAGCCCAAAACAAGAACCCTAAACTAAGTACTGAAGATTGGCTACAAAGATACATCTTCACCGACATTCACAAGATCTTCTTTGGGGGAATCCACCAGGAGTTGTTTGAATGGTTGGCTAGGTTAGCCGATACCCAGTTTGAGATTAGATTTAGACCTCCTATGGTTTGGACGTTGAAACTAATCCAGAAGGTCAAGAGAGTTGACAATGATGTATCCAGAGCAATAGATCATTGGTTTGATAGTACCATTGGAGGGTATATCACCAAGTTTGCTGTTGACAGAATAAAATCGTATAGCCAAGCCGAGAGACACTTTTTCAAAGGACCCAGAGGAAAACATTTTCACTTTCTGAAGCTGATATTCAAGATGCTCTTGCATGAAAACCACATATTGAAGATACAGTAGATTGGTTGAACCTGAAACGTCTAATGTTCAAGATCTCGGATAGTGACAGCGACAGCGACACAGAAGCAGGACATACGCAAAGTGGGAAAGTGTTCTGAGGGGTTCACCTTGAGAACTTGTTTAAGAAAAACTATGGAGAAGAGGGTTTCTATAGTGGAGAAGAGGTAGACCTAACCTACGAAGAACATTCAGAGCCCCCCAGAACAGAATAAGGGGAAGCTGAAGAACTTCACCAAAGCGAGCCAAAAACCTCAGGAACTGCATGGACTACTGAATTAAGTAACATTAATATTCCTATTGTCTCAATAGTACTTAGTAGTCAGAATATTCAGAACCACCAGAGTCCTCAGAGCACTGTTACTGGTAGCTTAGCATCTACTCAGACAAGAAGCCTAGTCAGCTCTATGGAATATGAAATGAGACTCCCTATATTTAGAGGAGACAGATCTGAAGATCCATATCAGCATTGGTTTCTATGTGAATCTGTATGGAATATTAAAAGTATCACCGATGAAGCCATCAAGAGAACCCAGTTCAGAACTACGCTTCGGGACCGCGCACGGAGCTGGTACATGAAACTTGTCAAAGGATTAGCGCAGCCTAATCCACTAAACGAGATCAAGAATGCTCTGATTGCAGAGTTTAAGAAACCCAAGTTGGAGTCACAATGTATTATAGAGATAAAAAACATCAAACAAAAGGCAACAGAACCTGTTTGGGACTTCAACCAGAGATTCAATACCCTAACAGGAAAATTAAATTTTCAGATCCTCGATGAACAGAACAAAGAATGGTTCATATTTGCACTGTTACCACAAATCAAAGTCCCTCTAATGTAGCATAATATTTCATCACAGGAAGAAGATTTGGAAATCACCATGAATCTTGAATCAACACCTATGGGAGAATCTAGCTTAGGCATGAACCAGATCTTGAGCCAGTTGACTAGTTTGTCTCTGCAGGTCTAGGATATGAAAAATCACAAGGGGAAGGACAAAAGGGAATTTGTATGGTGTGTGAGATGCAGATCAGAAAGTCATGATAAGGACCATTGTCCCTTATTCCATGAGTATTTGGCCTCAGGAGCACTGAGCCCCTTGAAGCAAGTTCACCTGCCTTGGTGTGATGTGTGCAGAAATAGTCATCACCCAGGTGAGTGCTATTACATGCAGAAGTATGTTTAGACACCCACAAACTTGTACTAGACATTTTGTAAATCAGTAGGGCACGATGATAGAGATTGTAGATATTACGATCTCATGCAGGAGAGTTCGAGAGACATATATAAGATTCAAGGCGAAGTACAACAAGAAGGAAATACTCTACAGTACAACTCTCCCTGGAGAGGAAACTTCACTCCTCATGGTGGATACAGAGGACGAGGACAAGGAGGAGGTATGGGTCAAGGCTAAGGACAAATAATCTATTATAACTACATTCATCTAGGACACTTAGCAAGGGATTGTCATAATCCTTGCACAACTTGTATTTATTGTAACTCTTTTGAGCATGTCATAGAAGAATGCCCTATGCTACTTGCTAATATTTAGGAAAGACGAGGACCCCAACAGAACCTACAAGTACAACTAATATATGTTGAACCTTGCGGAATCGAACCTAGAGTCGTTGTCATTACTCGATGAGGCGCTACTACATGAAAGGATAGAACAACCCAAAGAAAGATCGCAGAAGAGTTAGGTATCAGGAAAGCTGAGGAGAAGACTCAGGCTTTTGATGCAAAGAAAGAAAGACGAATATTTGAGGAAGAAAGACAGGAGTTCAAGAGAAACCAAGGATCCTCATTTAGAACACAACCAAAATTAAAAGAGTATGGAATTCCTCAGGAATTTGATCAATCGAATGCACATAAACAAGGAAAAGAGGAAAGTACGCTCATGGATTTTTTGTACACTTGTCTTAAATTAATTCAGGATGAGAAAGTTGTACAAGAGTTACAGAACCTAATCAGGAAGTATGAGCTAGGAAAGGTAGACCCCTTGCTGAACAGGGCAGTACACCAGATTGGTAAGAAGAGAAGAACGAATAAAGAATTACATTTGAATGCTCAAATAGGAGAGTATGATATAGACTATGTGGTCCTCGACTTAGGGTTGGAGGTCAACGTCATGACAAAGAAAACTTGGGAACTGATGGGAAAACCCAAGCTGGTATATTCCCCTATTAGGATTTGCATGGCTAATCAGCAAGCTTTCATCCCATTTGGATGACTAGAGCATGTCCTCGTGGACATCGATGAAGTTAGAACCTTTGCAGACTTTGAGGTAATTGAAATTGTTGATGATAGCTGCCCTTACCCTACATTACTAGGAATTGATTGGGCCCTCAACAATTCTACTGCGGTCAATTTAAAGAAAAGACTCATGAAATTTGAAGGAGATGGCCTTAGGGTCATTGCACCCTTATATCCAGATGAAGGTTCGCAGTATACAGAGCCCATCAGAGAAGAAGACTACGCATCTGAGCTGGAAAACATCTATAAATTAACATCCAGAGAACAAGATTATATCAACCCTACTGCCAATAGGAATCTAAGATGGCGAAGTGACAGCGCATGTTCTTCAGATTCAGAAGAAGCGCTGGAGAACTAGTAGAACCATATGTATGAAGTATCCACAAGGATATGTGCCCGACTGACCAGAGAAGTTTGCTAGATTGGTACAACAACAAGTAACTTACCTACCTTTGATGGTCTGAATCCTTTAGAATCCTTCTTGATGGAATTTGAAACAATTTTACTAGCACAACAGAGACTGTTAGCTATGGATGAAGCTCTGAAAGCTACACCAACAATATGGTGGGGGACACATAAAAGAAATATCACAGACTGGACACAATGCCAAAACTTGATGACAGTGTGGTTTTCAGCACAAGTAGGAAGCTACGAAGTGAGGTACATAGGTCGAATTTGCCCAAAGGACCATGTACGAAGTTGCAAAGAGGAATGGAGTGACATTCCTTATATTCATTATCACGCTGGACACGACCCCTATTAACTAGTACCTTCAAGCAGAGTTGCGCTTTATCACTGCAGATTGGGAAGGTATGCTTCAAAATTTTGTAACCACCTTTTGTTTGAAAGTGAATTTCCCTCAGTAGATAAAGCATTAAATATTGTGAGGTAGAAAGTATTTAAAGAGTCATCCAGCCTCCTGTTGGAGAAAGAAGAGGACAAATGGACTACGCCATTCCAGAAATTACAAGGATGTTACAACATTAATGCCGACGAAGATGATGATCCGAGGAAGGTAAAAATTATTGAGACAGAAGGCCACAGGGATGTGGAAGGACTAGGTGTTGAAATTCCATTCATTGGACAGCCGATCAAGATAAAGAAAGTTAATATTGGGACAGAGGAGACATCGAAGCTTGCCAATGTCATAGATTACTAGGATGCTGCTACCATTGACAAAATTACAGAATTGCTGCATGAGTATCAGGACTTGTTTCTGACCAAGTTCACTGACATGAAGGGTATTAAAGGACCTATGGGAGAAATGAGAATACCTTTGAAACCATATGTGAAGCCAGCCAAGAAAAGAACCTATAGATTGAACCCAAAATATAGGGAAAAAGTGAAGTTGAGCTTGACAGAATGCTGGAAGCAGGGATTATTGAACTTGTCAAAGAGTCGGAGTGGATCATCCCTATGGTAGTACAAGACAAGAAGACAGGAGAGATTAGAATATGTATGGACCTCAAAAATCCACATGATGCATGTTTGCATGACCCCTTCCCTACACCATTCACAGATGAAGTATTAGACAATGTGGGAGGCCAGGAGGTATATTCTTTTATAGACAGGTTTTCAGGATACCATCAGATCCGGATTGCCAAGGAGGACCACCACAAGACCACATTTTCCACAAAATGGGGATCCTACCAATACACAGTGATGCCATTTGAACTGAATAATGCCCCAACCATCTTTTCTAGGGTGGTGGTCGAAGCGTTCAAAGAATTTTTGCATAATTTTTTAGAAGCCTATTTTGATGACTGAACTGTTTTTAGTTTGCTGAAAAATCATGTTGAATGTCTAAGGCTAATGTTGGATAAATACAGGCAATGTTAAATTTCTTTGAATTTGAATAAGTGCATCTTCTTCTCACCATTTGGAGTATTATTAGGTCATATTGTATGCAAGCAAGGATTGTTGGTGGACCCATCCAAAATTGCAATTATAGTTGATTTGCCACCTCCTACCTCAGTCAAACAACTGCACACTGTGCTAGGACATACTGGTTATTAAAGGAAATTTATCAAAGGATATGCTCAGATTACTGTGCCAATGGAGAATTTATTAAAGAAAGATTGTCAGTTTGGTTGGACAGAAGAATGCCAGCAGAGCTTCGACACACTAAAACAAAAGATGGTGACTGCGCCTATTCTGGTCTTTCTAGATTGGAGCAAGGAATTTCATGTGCATGTTGATGCATCTTCCATTGCATTAGCAGCAGTACTAGCACAACCCGGAGAAGGAGACATTGATAATCCATTAGCATTTTCCAGTAGAAATCTATTTACAACTGAAATCAATTACACTACTACAGAGAGAGAAGGATTAGCCATGGTGTACGCGCTACAAAAATTCCGCAATTATTTACTAGGAGAACACTTTAAAATTTTTACTGATCACTCTGCGCTGAAGTACCTGGTCAACAAGCCAGTGTTGGGGGGGAGAATATGTAGATGGCTTCTCTTATTTCAAAAATATGATTTTGAGATCATAGTTAAGCCAAGAAGAATGAAAAAGGGACTTGACCACCTGTCGAGGTTGGAACATGGCAAAGAACCCACCAGTCTGGAGGATACATTATTGGATGCATAGCTTCTGTCCATTAGGAATATGGATGACCACTTCATACACATAGTCCAATTCCTATCAACAGGAATGGCTCCAAGTGAGTATACAATTT
Organism: Picea glauca; assembly: GCA_000966675.3. Classification (NCBI taxonomy): domain Eukaryota; kingdom Viridiplantae; phylum Streptophyta; class Pinopsida; order Pinales; family Pinaceae; genus Picea; species Picea glauca. The sequence continues at coordinate 336,928 of JZKD02S2399934.1, forward strand.
CCCATAAGAAACAACTAGTGGTGCACACTGCAGACTTTTCACTAATAGCAGGTCAGCTATATAAGATGGGACCTGATGACATACTAAGAAGATGTGTGATGGAGGTAGAGTGCCCACTGATCCTCATAGAAGCTCATGAAGGCATCGTAGGAAGAAATTACGCAGGCAAAGCAACTGCGTAGAAGGTTCTGCGAGCTAGCCTTTGGTGGCCTACTTTACAAAAAGATGATAAAGAGCATACCAGAGCCTATGATGTATGCCAAAGAGCTGGAAAACTATCTAGAAGAGACAAAATACCACTAGCACCACATATGAACCTACAAGCATTTGAAAAATGGGCCATTGACTTCGTGGGACCTATAAACCCACCAGGGAAGCCCACAAGGGCAAGGTATATTATCACTGTGACATAATACCTGACTAGATGGGCTGAAGCAAGAGCAGTCAAGGACTGTAGTGAAACTACAGCCACACATTTTATATTTGATGACATAATAACCAGGTTTGGATGCCCTAATACCCTTATGAGCGATCAAGGAACTCATTTCATCAACAAGATAGGTTCAACAAAATCTTGGAGACAACATTGACAAAGATTTGCAGTGTGAACAGGGATGACTGGGATTTAAGAGTACCAACAGTACTCTAGGCTTATAGAACCACTTGCAATAAATTAATAATGCAGACCCCTTTCAAGTTGGTTTATGGTCTTGAAGTTGTTGTCCCAATGGAGTACTTGGTACCGAGATTAAGAATTGTTGCATTTACAGACATGGATGATACTGGTGTTGTTCGTGAGAGGCTTTCCCAACTGGTTGAACTAGAAGAATACAGATTTATGGCAGGATTCCATCAACAGGTATACAAGGAAAGAGAGAAGGCCTATCATGACAGACACATCAAGAAGAAGGCATTTAAGTAAGGTGATTTAGTACTGGTGTATGACAGTAAATTTATAAACCATCTAGGGAAGTTCAAAACACATTGGCTTGGACCATATGAGATCGCCTATGTTACAGAAGGAGGAGTTGTGCAACTGAAGACATTAAAGGGAGAATGGAAAGAGGGATTAGTAAATAGGAATCGACTGAAGTTGTATTATGACAACCAACTGCCTCACAACTCTTAGTAAAAGTAAGGAAGAAAAGTGTCTAGGTACCAGGTGTAGTTGAAACTAGGTACCAGACATAGAAAAGACAGTATGCACAATGATGGGAAGGAGAAATACAGCAGAAAGCAAAGGATGCACTGCGCAGTCCAAATTCAAAGTGAAACAGAAGGATCATATCTACAGTGCCTCAAGACGAGTCATAGGTGAGTGTTCAGGGCCTGTTGGCCCTTGGTTATGGAAGGAAGCGAAGATCAAGGAAGGAAAGTTAAAATGAGAACTGTGCGGGAAACACAGTGACTGTCACTGGGTCGAAGTAAGAAAAATAGAAGAAAAGATGGAGCGAAGTACGGAAAAGCAAGTCATTGAATGAAGAGATTAGGGATGACATATCAGCAAGAGAAAAGAATCGTAGACAACTCAGCAAGCAGAGAAAGCCACCATTGGATGCTTTGGAGCACCACACGAGAAGGGAGGAAAGACAGGCTGGCAAAGCCCTGAAAAGGCATATCAAGTTAACCTAGGGTTTTATATACCTAGGTTTTTGGGTAATTAGAGTTTGGACACCTAGGGTTTTGGGTAATTAGGGTTTGGACACCTAGGTTTTGACCTAAGGCTGTCGGTGAGGGACTATAATGTATAAATAGAGGTTGAGAGGATGTAGGTCAGGTCGGTACTAGTGTTGGGTATTGATAGTGATTGTTGTTGGTTGAGAGATTATTGTACTGTGAGAGAGATGAGCGTCAAGAGTGAGATCCTTCTGGTATTGTAAGATCTTCAGCTGGATGCGAAGATCAAGTCCTGCAGCTGGGTGCGTAGGAAAGTGGGAGACAGAGAGAAGAAGAGAGAAGATCTGTTGACTAAGAGCATAGATCAGAACTGTAATTTTCATCTTTATATATCATAAGCACAGTTCTATGGACATATCCCTAGAGAGAGGGTGAAGCACGCATATTTTGTGTCGTATCCGTGATTGATGCCTGGATCTCTTTCATTGTTATATTGTTATTTGTATTATTGTGTTAGATCAAATGTATAGTTGTGCAGAGTAGATCTAGCTGATAAGAGATATATGAATGTTGAATTATTTTTGTATTAGTTCCACTTGATATTCACCTAGTTTTAGACATCTATGTCCTGCAATCCCCCTCTTAGCTTCTTTGGGTGATACTACATCTGCTTCGCAGGTGTTGTTGAAAGGGCCAGTAGCTAGGGCTTGTTGGTGAACTCTTGGAGTGAACCCTGGGTCTGCCCCTATGCCAACAAGGTGGAACTGCTGCAAATATGTGGACCACTTCTGATGGTAGTCATTCTACAATTTTCCTTAGGTCTACATGAACTACAGTGGCTTATGATCAGTGTGGCAGATTGTATCCTTCCCGAGAATTTAGTTCCTCCACTAAAGGTAGGCTTACACAATGGAGTACATTTATTTGTCGTAAGTAGGGTACTTACATATGCCATTTAATAGTATATCACTATGATAGGCCATGGGGTGGTCGTGCTGAGTGAGGACTATTAGAAAAACAGGACCATGGAGCAATAAAATAAAATAAATGTGGAAACAAAACACAGAAGATAAACAATACAATAGAGACACAGATTTACGTGGTTCACCCAGTGTGGGCTACGTCCACCAGAGAAATTGTCAGGTCCTTCCTTTCTTATTATCCAGCAAATGAAGGGATATAACCTACAACAAACCTATTGTAACTTCCTCTTCTTTCTCTCACAGTCTCCTCTCTCAGAATACAATATTCACTGTAATGCATAGCTGCAATACATTTCCCTCATAACAGAGGGTTGCCTTCTAGGGAAAAAAACCCTAACATAATTTCTACCGTTAGATCTACGACCTTATAATGAACGGTCCAGATTTACAATGAAATTACAATATACATTTAAAAGGAAGAGTAGAGGGTAACCCCCCTCTGCACTCCCCCACATGGAAGAGTGTAAATAATTATGGGGTGTAAAGTCTTCATGGGGTATAAAAACGGATGAAAACAAAAGACCCTTGAATCATGAAGATAATTAGGTTCCACAACCAACAAGGACTGCACCCACAACATAGTCTGAAGCATTTGTCTCGATCTCAAAGGGCTATTGCAAGTTAGGTAATGAAAGAATTGGGGTTGAGCACAATAAATTCTTTAGATCATCAAATGCTTGTTGTTGGGACATTCCCCACACAATTTTTTCCTTACCACCACCCTTGGTTACTTGTATGAGGGCGCATTCAATATGGGAGAATCCCAACATGAACCTGTGATAGAAATTGGCAAGGCCTAAGAAGCTTTGAAGCTTAGTGAGCGTGGTTGGGGCTGGCCAGTCATGGATGGCTTGGATCTTAGCTAGATCCACATGCACACCATGCACATCAACAATGTATCCTACATACTATACCATGTCCATGCTGAAGGATCATTTTTCCAGGTTGGCATATAGCTTATGCTGCATAGAGTGTGGAGAACCTATTGAATATGCTTGAAGTGTTCCACCAAAGTCTTGTTGTAGATGAGAATGTCATCCAGAAACACCACCACAAAATATTTGGTGAAGGGACACAATATATCGTCCATCATCCTCATGAATTTTTTTGGGGCATTTTTCAAACCAAAGGGTATTAACAACCATTCAAAAATACCTTCTTTTGACTTGAAGGAAGTCTTCCATACATATTTCTTCTCTATTGGGACTTGATGGTAGCCAAAATTTAGATCAATCTTACTGAAGTGTTTGGCCCCCTTAACTTGATCAAGGAGATCGTCGATTCAGGGAATCAAGTAGAGATTCCTGACTGTGATTTTATTTAGGGCTCACTAATCAATGCAAAGTCACCAAGACCCATCTTTATTTTGTACCAGCATGATTAGGCTTCCAAAAGGTGATGATTTGGGTCGGATGTGCCCCTTGTGGAGTAGTTTTTGGATCTGACGCTTGATATCCTCATTTTCTAATAGAGAGCGGTGATAGATTGGCCCATTGAGTAGCGATGCATCGAGGGTCATATCAATGGGATTCTTGACCTGACAGTGCAGAGGTACCCCAATAGCTGATGAGAGGATGTATTTTTATTCTTCCACAACCTTATAAACTTGTTTATGTTGCGCGGAGAATTCGGTCGTGAAGGCCATGGATGTGGTTGCAAACTTTCGGTCACTTTGAGAGTGAATCATGAGGAAGACAAACTTCCCAGTCTGATAAATGACCTTCCAGCATTGCTTGGCAGAGATTAAAGAAATATCACTAGGTGGGACTAACTCAGGTATCCTGTACAATTTCATGTTCAAAGTAATAATAACAATGTGAGGCCTAGACTCATATACAACATGAAGTTTCCATAAATAATGTTGGCCCAAAATAACATCACAAAATTCAAGGGGAGAAACATTACACAATATCTCATCTTTGAATATCTTGATTTTGTAAAACAAGCGACATGGTTGGTTGACGTGAAGATCAATTCCTTGAAGGAGCCATTCGATGGTGTAAGGATATAGGTTCATCATTGTCAGCAGGGATAGTCACTTGATGAACTACCTCTATCAATGATGAAGTGAAAAAAAGTTCCTTTTACCCATATTTGTGAATGAAATAGGTGTTTTCCTTCCTCTATCTCATCAGGTTCACCAGGTTGGATCTTGGTGGTAGCAATAGTGGCACTGGGTTTCGCATCAATGATCTGTCTCCCCTTTTCTATTTTTGAATCAGAGTGAGAACTCACATATGATTCATAGGCTTTCACCTTAGCCACCAATGACTTCTTTGAGTGGAAATCAACAGTGTTATGTTAGGGGATCTTATGGAAGTCACACCACTTCCCAATATCTTTCTTCATCTTTCCATTTTCCTTATTTTCTTATGGCTTGGACAAGTTTTCGTGAGGTTTGCCATATTTTATCTATCCTTTTTTTTACGGGTTGGGGATTCCCTTGCCTTGCTTCTACTGTGAGGAGTTCCCAGACCCAAACTGTAGCATCTTTTGTTTAAGATTCTGCTCGATTTTGACGATATATCGATAGGTTGTGCCCAAGGATGAGATGTACAAAAAATTCATTTCTACCTAGATGTATCTATGCAGACCTCCATGGTACTTGAGCACCATATGTTGCTCAGAGTCTTTGATACCCATATTTGTGTGCAAGGTATGGAATACCTTGGTGAATTATGGCATTGTTTAGTCTCTTTCTTGTCATAGTGTGGTCCATCTTGTAAACAAGTCTTCATAAATTCCAACAAGGTAGTATTGTTCCTTAATATCATCCTTGAAGGAACCCAAGTGGGTGCAACTGCAAATAATTTGGATCCGTCTATTTCCTTTTTCTCATAGAAAGTCTCCCACATGTTGTTCCTGAGATTACACTTAAGGCTCAAAGAGTAATGTGAAGGCATCGAGAATTTAAGGAATTTTTTAAAAGGTTATTTTTCTTTCGTTAATTGTATAAGAATTAACCCTTAAATGAAATTAATAACTGAACAGGACAAAGGCCTTGTTTCGTCGTCTGAGTCGAGTAATAAAATCAAGTGATGCGAGAGAAAATTACAAAATTGTTAAACAAAATGAGGCATCAATGACAGATGAATCTTACCTTGTTCATAGTAGAAGAAAATGTAGAATGCACCCTTGAAAGGGTATAAGATACAGTGATCCAAGTAGCTTGCAGGTCTTGTATTTACTAATAGCGAATGCAGAGGAAAAATGGCTTGCTTATCAAATAAACGATGAAACGTGATTACAGTAGATGTTATACTAAATTGTAACCACTCACTTATCAAGGAGTAACATAACGAAAACTAGAGATATGGAATACAAAAGAGGCACATAACTCAAACTGCCCAAAATTTGGAATCCCTGTCTACACTTGTATTAATACTCACAAAAGGATGAGTTTTCTTAGCTACAATATAGAAAGAAGCATCCCTTGTTCAGTCTTCAAACTATGCATTTATACAAAACAACCTCAACCCTAGGCAGTTGAGATTCACATTATTCAAATATAATAAAAATTACAATATGCGAAATTTGAAACATTTCACTTGCGTCTTTTCTTTCTCTTTCCCTGTTGGCAGAGAAGTTTCTTCTTCTTGTACTATAGCTCAACACTCTGTTGCCTGTCATAGGAAATGCACAACTTCTTATCTCAAAAACTTCTTGTTTTGTGGAAACTCAAGATGAAATTCAAGCTTCAATATTTTTTTTCCCTTACTTTCATCTATTTCATAAATATCTCTACTGATGAAGTATTAACTTTCCTTAATGAAAAAGATTTAGGCAGTGGTCCAAAATCTTATTTTGAATGATCACCGTAGATCAATTATTGATGTCATTAATTTCTAATGGTTTGTGATTAGAAGTTTGGCAAACAACATTTGAATTTTCCCGAGTTATGATTTAGCAAAAAATTAATCATGAGATAATCCTCATTAATGCGTCAGTTACTCACACTTATCGTTAAGTGTATTTCAGAATTTCAGACCTCGGGATATCTTATAGTAGTTCAAGACATGACTTCCGAAATGTGAAATCACAAAGTGATTAATTAATTTTAATCATGTTTAACCCTTTAAATAATCGTGTTTAACCTCAAATATTTCGGGGTTTCGGACCTCGAGATATTGATAGTCGCTCGAGATAGGATCTCCGAAATGAGAGCGTGAAGTGATTAATTACTTGCTAATCATTTTTAACCATTAATTGACCCTTCTTAATGCTTAATACATTTCGGGAGTTCGGGCTTCATGAATTGGGAATATTATATGTGGAAAATGCCCGAAATCCAAAATCGCGAAAATATTAATTGATTTTCTAACTGAGTTCTAGTATCTTTTTAGGTATTTATCACTTCATGTATTTGGTCAATTAAATTCACTTAAAATCCCGACAGGTCACTTTCCAAAAAGACACATCAAATATTAGGAGGTATACATGTGTGGTGACTAGGATCCATTGGACGCTTTTTGCATATTGGGGCTTTGAAAGATCGACATGTTAACACACCTGAAGTGTGAAACTATGAAATCCGAAATTGCGAAGTATTCTTTAGTGATTTGAATTCTTTAACGAGTAGGCAGATCCATAGATCCTAAGGAATTAGGATCGTTTGATTAGATGGAAGAGTTCATCAATGGTGAGAATCAAGTGCACGTTGTTTTTATTTAAATGGGAATGAAATCTATTTAAAGTCTAAAGTTTATAAATATATATGTGTTCCAACACCACCAATCTTTGACATGGGGGACGGCCTTGAGGATCACAAATGTAATATTTACTCTATCGGAAAAGTTGTGGACAAAAAAATACCCTTCTAGAAGGTTTAACCATTTATCTATGGAATATGCATCTATTTGACATTCAAATATAGGAATATCAAAATTGATTTGTACCTTGAAGGGGGCGACACCTCCGCTTGAGGTGGATGTGTCGCTTGTCGGCAGTCATCAAAGTATTTGTGCAAAGTTGTCCATCATATCGTTCCTCTGATGCTCGAGGGCTTCCCCGAGAAACATTTTGAAAGGATTTCATGTCCTATCATATTTCTTCTCACCCGCCATGGATGGTTTCTTGTGTGTTTGAGAGAAATTTTCCTCAAGAGAAATTATATCGATACCCAACTCTCTTTACCCTTACCACATCGGGGACATGCACTAAAAAACAACAAGGAGAAGACCACTCTGATACCACTGATCCAGATTTAGGAGCAGAATGAAATGAAAACATAAAATTATAATATTAACATAGAAAAGAGTGGAAGCATGGGAACTCTAGGAACTCTCATATGTTTCATATTTTCTCACAGCAACCTTCACAAGGCTCTGAGATATTTCCTCAATAGGAAATCACATCACAAGCTTACATCCTGAATTACCAGCACATAGGCCTTTGTCTCAACATAAAAACACAGGAAAACAATGGATGCCTTCAAGTATACCATGGATGGTCCTCTTCCTATCCCTCTCCTCCTCCTTTGTTGCCCCAAAATATGCATGTAAACTTTTTCCCTCCTCTGCATACAAATTTCCTCTTCTTCCTTGCTTGCTTGACTCACACTCTTCTCAAGGATGATTGTACTTTATCCCATTCTCTCCAATAACTATGGGATGTGACCACTCACACCCACCCTCTTACATGAGTTTAATGATTGGCCTCTCACACACTCAATCAACAAATAGAATGTTATACACATAGATAATAAATCTAGGAATGTGGGTTGGATTAATACCCATGAATAATCCCCCCTTGGACCCCTCTCTCTTATGGAATCATATCCTACCATCTTTCTTCATCTCTTTCATATCACAACCAATGAATATTACTTTTATTAATTATTTCAATGTTCATAATATTAAATTCGGCCCCCGGCCACATTAAATCAATATGGTCTCTTCGCCCCAACGCATCAACTCACCATCCTAATTCCCATTTATACTATTACATTATAATTCATGGGGATTAGAAATAGGGTTGTTACATATCTTATCCCTTTGAACACTTGGAAGGATAAAAGGTGGGGGGTGTACCTTTGGTAGTAAGGAAAACATTAACAACTTGAACAAGTGTAGGTTTGTTTTATTCTATAGGTAAACTCAAGATATGCTTCCAATGCGTGCCTTGAAAAGGAAAGTAGAAAATAAATAGTGTTCCAATATGCAAAAAATCATAGTAACATCAAAATTGGACTTAGGGTTGGAATGATGTGATTTTATTCATATAGTTAAATCCTAAATATTTATAGCATTACTACTAGTGATGCAAATGTTGCAAGATTGGATGATAGTCTTCTAAACTAGGAACACATGGTAGAAAAATAATTGTAGGGTGTTGTGTGTTTGAAGGTGTCTAAAGGAGTGGAACAATAGTGGGATAGAGCACAACATCCAATAGAGAAGGTGCAAGTTGTGATGAAATTTTGGCATTGAAAGTAAACCGAAGAAAATAGTGCACCTACCAATAGTAAGGTAACCATAATATTTTCATAGTGAGATATGAAGTTTCCATGGAAGAGTGAACGATCCTGATGCTAAGTTACAATAAGTGGTCAAATTCTACCAAACAAGCTTCCATCAAATGGAGTGAGGCTCCAAATGAATGAAACGACTATTAATATAAAGTAAAACTATAAGACTCCTCTGAAGTATTGTTGATATCAATGGTGGGGATGAAGAAATCGTGTTCATTCTAAGAGGTGTGTTGATTTTTTCCTTGAAAGGAATAGTAGAAGGCAAGGCCATATCACCAAGGATCTAAACTCAATAACTATAAAAAATTCTTGTGCCCATATTAGATAGTACTTTCCAGTTAAAGAGACGTGATCTAGGTTGTAACATCCCTGGTTTTAGTCCCTATGAATTATAATGTAATTATGTAAATGTGAATTAGGCTAGTGAGTCATTATGTTTTAGGCGGGATAACATGTATAGATTAATATGGCCAAGGGACAAGATATGTATTTTGTACATCCAAATAATTAATGAAAATAATAATCATTGGTTTCAGTACAACAGACACAGTAACAATGGGGGTCTATGATTCCATAAGAGACGGGGCTAAAGAGGGGTCTAAGGATTTACCCATTTATATTAGTCTTACCATTTTCATATTAATTTGTATCCCCTTTGAAATATCAAAAGAGCTATTAAATTGATGTAAGAGTGGTATTTGGGAAAATATCATCTCACTAACTTATGATAGCATGGGTTGAGTACAACCACTTTTTGGGAAATGTGAGAGTCAATCTTGTATGAGAAGAAAATAAAATATGAATGGGTTATTGGGACAATTTTTACATTCTGATTTTGGGAGCAAGAGGAGAGTTGGGTGTTGAGAAGAGCACCAATCATGCCAGCCATGTAAATAAAACTTGTTGGGATTATTTTTATGCCTATAACGAAAGTTGTATGCTTGTAATAAAGGTAATATGCATGTAAAAGATATTTTCTTTTGAGGAAAGTGTGAAGAAATGGCTCAAGAGCCTTGTGAAGGATACTCTAAGCACTCCTACAATAGTTGATAATTATTGGAATCCCCAACTAAGATATTTACTAGCCAACCAAGTACACTAGAGCCTTGGAGGAAGGTGGGAAGGTCCTTGGGTTATGCGGGTTGAGAGGAAAGAGAGATGATGGATTAGAATTTTTGTTGGAGTGGAAATTGGTTTTTGGGCTCTTGAGTGTGGAAAGTTGACATCCAAGAGGGACATATATCCGTTTGGACTCATAGCCTCCACTCGGGGGTGGCTTGTTGTTGAGAGAAAATGAAAAGCAAGCATATGGCTTGGATTAATATCTTTCCTACATAGCGAATTGGTTAATCTATTTAAATATAAGTTATTTTTTATGTTTTTATCATGTTTATTCTAATGCGTAATGCTTATTTGAATGATTTCGTTTTTAATAAATTAGATGCATTAACATTTTTATAATTATGGTTAGATGCGTGAATAAATTTGCATGCTTCCTTCTATTAACTTTATTCTGTCAAATTTTTTTTTAATGGTTTTAGCAGGTTGGGTATTTTACATGGGTAGTGTGAATAGGTTGAGACCTATGCAACATGTACCGATATTGGTTCCCAGATATATTTCCATTTAGGTTAGGGTGAATTAGGGATAGTAACCCCAGTTCATCAACCTGTGAAAAACCTATAGTGTGTTTCCTAGAGACCTAGGACTGAGCATGCAAGTATAGGTGAAGATGTAGTGTTAGGGGAAAAAATATTATGTAACCCTAAATTACCATAAGTCATAGAATATGATAGTATTCTAAGAGCACTATTTGTGAGGTGGGTATGACCAAGCTATTTATGGAAAAACATGGGAGCTATGGGTAAGTATGAAAATGCACTAGAACTTTCGAATTACAACAAAGTGGGACCATTAATTGCACTAAAAAATGCACCAAGATATATTGCTAGAAAATATGCAATTATTTTTGTAGCATGAAGAGGGGTTGTGTTAGGAGTCTACAAAGACTTCATAATATAGATAAGTAGTAGAAAATCTGGCCCTAAAATGTGTGTATATCACGATTGTATATTTTGTAGAGAAATGGCGGGTAGTTTTGGGTGGTTGGGGTAAACTGAAAGAATTGGTGACATGAGAGATGCACCATGCACAATGAGATAGTGAATCCCTTAAAGTAGATCTAAAGAAACTAGAGAGATATCACTCTCAATAAATGGAGTGGAACAACAAGAGAATGATATAGGCACCACTATTGTGAAATATATCATTGCGTTCTTTTTGGATGCTTCATGTGGAACATCATGGCCTTTCAAATGATGATCTACATTTGATGCAAACCTTTCTCCACTAAATGTTGATGAAAGTGACATTGATAATGTTGGTTTTTTTTCATTATAACATATGATATATCTAAATCATTTGATATGGAAACCTTGATAGGTGAGTTGATCAGAAGAGGATGAGTAAGCATGGTGGTGATTGAAAGATATATTTGTGATCCATTGAAATTTTGCATGGGGTCATTTAATAGTTCTCTGGGATACTTGGAAAATTCAATAGTGGAGTCCAAGAAAGCCCACACATCCATGGATTTATTTGTTTCTCCAATCTATTATACTTGAGCATGCAGATTGGATGTGCACTAGTGACACAAAGCACCCACCAATATTTTTATGACTGGAATGATTTATGCGCGTTAGCATTATACTAATAGAGAAAACACTAGAATTTCTAAGAGAAGAAAAAACCTATCACCAAAAGGGATCCTAGGATGGGAGCTAAGAACTTCAAAAGAAATTCAAGAAATAATCACAAAAAGGCGATCTAACTTGGAGGGAAAGATCTAAAGAAAAAATAAATCTATGAAAAAAGAAAACCACAAATGTAATCTTTGAAACCAAGCGCTAAAGAACATTGCTCATCCCATGAAGCAAATATATTAGATAAACAATTATAACCCAAAATAACAAGTGGAATTGGAAATGAGATTAATAATATATTTCTTGTGTTTATTCATTCGATCAAACGAACTGTTATAGTTTTAAAAAGTCCACATACTAGATTTTAAACTCTAGTCTAAAAGTTGAAAAACGAATTAATAAACTTAGTGTACACAACTTGTGATGCAGGAGCATCCCTCATGACAAGCAAAACCAACGTGGAAGCAGAAGCCAGCTGGAAGACGCCCAATGCAAGTTTTTGAATTTTTAAATTTTCTCTTGAAGTTGATGCGCTGAATATAAATGAGATCATTTAATTTAGGCGCCTTGGTAAAAATGTAATCAGACCTCGAGCCATACGCTCTTGTCTGAGATAGACAGAGGCATTTATAGTAGTAGTTGCAAGTAGATAGAATTGAATTCTTAGATTAGATAGTTCTAGAAGGAAGAGGGAAAACCGAATATAGACACCCTCATTTGTATCATTGTAAGTTAGTCCAACATGAGTAAGAAGAGTCTAGAGCATAGGAGAATAGCAGAGAGTTGTAGAAGAACACCCATGTACAGATCTTGAATTAATAGAAGAAGTTGATTCAGATTCATGGTTGTTGTGTTATTCTCTGTGTATGTGTGTTGAATTCTCTGCTTATGAATATTACCTCCTGTTATGCATTCGTTATTATGCTGTGTGTATGATTTCATATATCGAGATTGAAATCTGAGAGGAAGTGAGGTGAGTTACAATTGTTTCTCCTTTGAGCAAGGATTCCTGCAAGGAGTGCAGTTGAAGTCGTCCGCAGGGGGTGCGTTGACAGAAGGCTCGGGAGTTAAACTCTTGTTCTCAGAACCCTCAGAAGTGAAAGTGGGTTGTTGAAGTCGTGCAAGGAGTGCGCAGGCTAAGGGAGAAAGTCTCAGTCGTGAAACTGAGAAGAAGTGTTGAAGGACTGCTGCTACGAGAATACGCAGAGTCAAGGAAGCTCGAACAGTTGAATTGATTCACAGGCTTGCCACAAGGAGTGCATGCAAAGAACCTCGTTGAGGTTGAAGTAATTTAGCAAAGCTCAGGAAGGATAGGCCTCTGAGTCGCTGAAGATCAGCATAGACAAGTGTGATTTGAAGTCGGGGAGAAACGTCGCAGGTTGACGAAAAGGCGAAGGAATCTCGTAGAGAGAGATACCCTTTTTCATTTCGTGGATTAACCAAGGAAGAACGGACGGTCGAAATCTTCTGAGGAGATTTCATGAAGTTCCAAGGATCGTTAGATCTTGCAGAGGTGCAAGGAGGTTATGGAGAGAATATTTCGAAGAGTTTGAAGCTCAAGAGAGGCAGAGCCGTCGATTCCGAGTCACAAGAGCCGTAGGATCTACACGTGGTATCGTGTATCAAGGAATCGGGAGTTGAAGCCCCAAAGTTGTGGAGCAAGAGCAGCGATATCGCGAGGCGCGATATCCCTACAAGATTAGAGTCGTTCGTTGAGGAGGATGCGTGTAAGGAGATTCTCATCTCGTAGACTCGGACATTGGAGGACCAAGAGGAAAGTCCTTTAGCTTCGCGAGTAGTGAGGTAGCGAGAGATTTGCAGCCATCCATCTGAGGGGACAGGTGGCGAGAGATCGACAGATCTCATGAACTTGGGAGTTCGCAGGGTGAAATCCCAAGTATTGGGTATTCAAAGTCGCGAGGTGTGAGGATGCAAAGCGGTGATGGAGCGAGAGGATCGTAGCCGTTCATCTAATGAGGACAGGTGGCAGAGATCGAGAGATCTCGTGAGCTCGGGAGTTCGCAGGTTGAGAGCCCAAACATTGGGTACTCTAAGTCACGAGGTCATGAGTAGTGAGAGGAGGACAACCGTTGGATCCAGATCGTAGGAGGACCGTTGGATCCGCACGTGGGATTGTGTATCGGGACCTCGCAAGAAAAGGTCCGAGATTTTGGGTGTAGGGATCGCGAGGTTGTGAGAAGGCGATACCCTGACAGCTGGAGAGCTGTGTGGGCCATATCTGAGCGCGAGTGGAGTATAGGTGGCACAAAGAATTTGTGTGGATGCCGAGTCGTGAAGTGCCGAGGAGCCGAGATTCGTGTGGATGCCGAGTCATGAAGTGCTGAGGAGCCGAGATTCGTGTGGGCACCGAGTCGCAAAGTGTCGAGGAGATGAGGTTTGTGTGGACGCGTGGCAGAACGTAAGGTGGGACCGCACGACCGACGGGTGGACACGCGTTGGCTGGAGACAGAGTCAGCATTCCGTTGAATTCTCGCATCTCAGCAATTCGCGAAATAGGAAGGTGAAAGTTCGACGGTTCAACCTGCGAGGTTGCGAGTAGTGAAATCCGACGAGGGAGGAGTCAACTCGGAGTTGACCTATCATGTCTCGGAGGATCGCAACGGGAGGCACAAGAGTTTGACTCGCAAACTCACGAGGTTGCGAGGTTGCGAGAGGCGCTAACATTTAAGCCTAGCCCACGGTTGCATGTGGAAGGAGCTATACCCGTATCGCCAGGACGAGTATCGCAAGATTTGAAAGGAAGAGTTGGGAGTTTTGAGTCACGAACTCGCGAGATAGCGAGATTTAGCTGATCTCCCGGTGGTAAAGGGAAGACCTTGGGGGAAGATTGTTGTGGGTACAGATTTCCCGATAGGGAAATAGAAGAACCTTCGAGTTCTTCGGGCTGAGGAGAAGAAGGTCCTGTGAGAGCAGACGTGCCTGGGTGGCACGCCCCTGCGTCAAGTGGTATCAGAGCATAGAAAAGTTCTTTTCTTTCTATAGCAGAGAAAAAGGGAGTATTCACCATGCTGCCAAGGAGAAGAGGTAGACAATCACCTGATCCAAAGGAGGAAAGGGAAATGTCCAGAGAAAGAGGTAGGAAAGTACAAAATCCAGATGTGGAGAGAGGAATGCGAAATCTTCATGCCAGAATGATGGACATGGAGATAAGACAAAGGCGAAACGCTGATGCGGGAGATATCAGTGAATCTGAGGATGAAGGTGATGCTGGACGTGAAGAAGAAGAAATTCCAGCGGAAGATGCAGCCAATGAGCGTTTAATTAAGGCTATCGCTTGGATGAGTTCAAAAACAAAAATGGACATTCCATCTTATGAAGGGAATCTGGATGCAGAAGAGCTGCTAGATTAGATTAGAGCTCTTGACACTTACTTCGATTATGAAGATATCGAAGATGATAAGAAGGTCAGACATGCCATCACAAGATTAAAAGGACATGTAGCATTGTGGTGGGATGAATTGCAAGCTGACAGGCATTGCCAAGGCAAGCAGAAGATTAAGAGCTGGGACAGGATGATTGAAAAGATGAAGGAAAAATTCATTCCCAGGGACTATCAAATTTCTCTGTTCAGGAGGATGCAGAACCTGAGACAGAAGTTGATGACAGTGAAGGAGTATACTGAGGAGTTTTGCAGGTTGAATATCAGAGCAGGTCATCGCGAAAGAAATGACGGAAAGGTGGTCAGGTATATGAATGGCCTGAGGTATGAAATTCAGGATGAAATGAATATGGCAACCATCCTAACGGTGGAGGATGCTTACCAATTGGCTCTGAAAGCTGAGGAGAAGTTGAGCCGTAAACAAAGTCAGAGAGGCCGAGGTAGAAGTCAGCCCAGAGGCAAAGCAGTTGCCCAAGATAAATACCAGAAGCCCAGGGAGGAATGGAAGAAACCTCAGAGAAAGGTTGAAAGAGGTGGAACCTCACAGAGAAGACCATATGTTGAGCAGTGAGGACCGCAAGTTGAACAAAGAGGAGGATATGCTGATAATGATAGGTTTCCTTGTACCAGAGGTAGAGGAAGAGGAAGAGGTGGAGTAATTACATGCTTCACGTGTGGAAAGAACGAGCACGGGTCGTTTGAGTGTCCAGAGAAAAAGAAAGAAACTGGAGAGACTCACATCGTCGAGGCACAGAGGCGAGATGTTGAGACAGAGTACGCTGAAGGCAGAAGATCGCTAGTGATGCGAAAAGTCCTTTTGACGCTTGAGAAGGAGATGGAGAATCCAGCACAGAGGAACAGTCTTTTTAGGACTGCTTGCAAGACCAAGGGTTGGGCGTGCAAAGTCATTGTGGACAGTGGAAGCACCGATAATCTCATTTCAATCGAGATGGTAGAAAAGCTGGAGCTGAAGACAACTGATCATCCAAGCCCATACAAAGTTTCATGGCTACAGAAGGGACATTAGGTAAATGTCACTAAATAGTGCTTAGTTGACATTAAGATAGGAGGATATAATGATAGAATTTTATGCGATGTTATTCCTATGGATGTCTGTCATTTATTGCTGGGTAGACCATGGCAATATGATAGAAATGTAATTCATGATGGGAGGATGAATACATATACCCTGAAAAAGAATGGGAGGACTCACATGTTGTGTCCAATTGAAGATAAAGAGGTGAAGCCGGAAGTAAGAAACAGAGTACTTCTCATGAGTGGGAAGGAACTTCTTACAGAAGTTAAGAAGAAGGAGGATCCACAATTCTTTGTGGTCAGAAAAYCGAGAATTGTTCTGACTAGCACAAGAGTGGATGATTTGCCAGAAGAAGTTCAGGAACTGCTGGAAGAGTTCGCTGATATTGTGGTGGATGAATTACCTCGTTCATTGCCACCGATGAGGAGCGTGAGTCACCATATAGACCTCATACCAGGAGCTAGTCTGCCAAACAAAGCCGCGTACAGATTGACGCCGCAGGAGAATGAGGAGGTTAAAAGACAGGTCCAGGAGTTGTTGGACAAAGGTTTGGTTAGGGAAATCTTGAGTCCATGTGTTGTTCCAACAGTACTCAGTCCGAAGAAAGACGGAGGCTGGAGGATGTGCACTGATTCAAGAGCCATTAATAAGATAACTATCAGGTATAGATTCCCATTGCCAAGGATGGATGATCTGATGGATTACTTAAGTGGAGCAAATTTTTTTTCAAAGATAGATTTGAAGAGTGGATATCATCAAATTCATATGAGAGAAGGTGACGAATGGAAAACAACATTCAAGACAAATGAAGGTTTGTATGAATGGCTTGTCATGCCATTTGGCTTGACAAATGCAACGAGTACCTTTATGAGGTTGATGAATGAAGTCTTGAAGGAGTTCATTGGGAAATTTTTCATTGTGTATCTGGATGACATATTGGTTTTTAGTAAGACAAAGGCTGAGCATTTGAAGCATTTGGCCATTGTGATGAGGAAGCTACAGCAGGAGAAGTTGCTGATAAACATGAAGAAGTCCTCATTCATGAGGACAGAACTCATTTATTTGGGGTTTGTTATTTCGGCAAATGAATTAAGGATGGATCCATATAAGGTGGAGGTAATCAAGAATTGGCCATCACCGAGGAACATATTTGAGGTGAGGAGTTTTCATGGACTGGCTAGTTTCTACCGGAAGTTCATTAGAAATTTCAGTGGAATTAGTGCAGCAATGATGGATATAGTGAAGAAAAGACATAAATCTTTTCACTGGACTGAAGAGGCTGAGAAGAGTTTCAATTTATTGAAACAAAATATTACGGAACAACCGGTGTTAGTGTTGCCGGATTTTCATAAAACATTTCAGGTGAAATGTGATGCAAGCGGGTTTGCCATAGGAGCGGTCTTGAGTCAGGAGGACAGACCGATTGCGTATTTCAGCGAGAAGCTGAATGAGGCAAAAGAAAAGTACTCCACGTATGATAAAGAGTTCTATGCCATCATACAGGCATTGAAGAAATGTAGACACTATTTGATCCCAAAATAATTTGTTTTATACAGTGATAACCATGCATTACAATTTGTGACTCAACACGAAAAGTTGAATCAGAGGCATGTTAAGTGGGTAGAATACATGCAAAATTTCACTTTTGTGATAAAACATATTTCTGGTACTGCTAACAAAGTGGCTAATGCTTTGAGCAGGAAGTGTTTGTTGTTGCAGGAGTTCAAAGTCAGGACGTTAGGCTTTGATGATCTTAAGGACATGTATGCAGATGATTCAGACTTTAAGGAAGCTTATGAAGCAGCTGAGAATCAATTTCTCATAGACAGAAGTCAGTGGATAGAGTATGTGATCCAGGACGGATTGTTGTTCAAAGGCAATCAATTGTGTATTCTGAATTGCTCCATGAGGGAGAACTTGTTGAAAGAGAAGCACAGCGGTGGATTAGAAGGACATTTTGGTCATGATAAGACATTTGCAAAGCTGAGCGAGTCATACTTTTGGCCAGGGATGCGGTCAGAATTCAAAAGGTTTGTAGACAGGCGTAGGATTTGCCAACATTCAAAGGGAAGAAAGCAGAATGCGGGTTTTTATCAGCCATTGCGCATACCTGACAAGCCGTGGGATGAAATTAGCATGGATTTCGTATTGGGATTGCCGAGGACACAAAGAGGTGTTGATTCAATCTTTGTGGTAGTTGACAGGTTTTCTAAAATGGCACACTTTATTCCATGCTAGAAAACCAGCGATGCGACTCACATCGCAAATTTCTTTTTCAAGGAGATTGTTCGACTTCATGGATTGCCGAAAAGCATAGTTTCGGACAGGGATACCAAGTTCATAGGGCATTTCTGGAGAACATTATGGAAGAAGTTGGGAACTAATTTGATGTTTAGTTCTTCTTATCATCCTCCGACGGATGGACAGATAGAGGTGGTCAACAAAAGTCTGGGAGACTTGTTGAGGAGCTTGGTGACAGAGCACCATAGTAGCTGGGATAGCATATCACCGCAAGCAGAGTTCGCATACAATGATTCAGTGAACAAGAGCACAGGAAAAAGTCCATTTTAGATTGTATATGGAAAGTAGCCAAGAGGGGTTTCTGAACTGAGGGATTCAGAACAGGCTGATACTAGCAGTGCTAGTGCAGGAGAATTTGCTGGAGTGATGAAGGAACTTCACAGCCAGGTGAAGGAGCGACTATTGAAGTTAAGTCAGGAGTACAAGCGCAGAGCAGATCAGCATCGGAGACAACTTCAGTTTGAAGTTGGGGATCTAGTTCTGGCACACTTGAGGAAGGAAAGGTTCCCGAGAGGAACATACAACAAACTGAAGATGAAGAAAATTGGGCCATGCAAGGTTTTGAAGAAAATGGGACAAAATGCTTATGAAATTGAGTTACCAGATGGGATCGGAATTTCTCCGATATTTAATGTTTCGGATTTATATCCATATAAAGCTGATGAAGCAGGAGCAGAAGGTGATGATCAACTAGAGATCCAGTGGCAGAAGAAGATGCCAGTTGTAGAAAAGCCACAGATGGAGCAGATATTGAATAAGCGAGTGGGTAAGAAAACCAGGAGGAAAGAATATTTTGAATATTTGGTTAAGTGGAAGGGACATCCAGTTGAAGATGCTAGTTGGGAGACTGAAGCAGAAATTCAGAAGCATGGACATACCGTGCAGGAGCTCATGGACATGAGCCCATGCAAATTTTCAAGCGAGGGAGTATGATGCAGGAGCATCCCTCACGACAAGAAAAACCAACGTGGAAGCAGAAGCCAGCTGGAAGACGCCCAGCGCAAGTTTTTGAATTTTTAAATTTTCCCTTGAAGTTGATGCGCTGAATATAAATGAGATCATTTAATTTAGGTTCCTTGGTAAAAATGTAATCATACCTCGAGCCATACGCTCTCGTCTGAGATAGACAGAGGCATTTATAGTAGTAGTTGCAGGTAGATAGAATTGAATTCTTAGATTAGATAGTTCTAGAAGGAAGAGGGAAAACCGAATATAGACACCCTCATTTGCATCATTGTAATTTAGTCCAACAGGAGCAAGAAGAGTCTAGAGCATAGGAGAATAGCAGAGAGTTGTAGAAGAACTCCCATGTACAGATCTTTAATTAATAGAAGAAGTTGATTCAGATTCATGGTTGTTGTGTTATTCTCTGTGTATGTGTGTTAAATGCTCTGCTTATGAATATTACCTCCTGTTATGCATTCGTTATTATGCTGTGTGTATGATTTCATGTATCGAGATTGAAATCTGAGAGGAAGTGAGGTGAGTTACAATTGTTTCTCCTTTGAGCAAGGATTCCTGCAATGAGTGCAGTTGAAGTCGTCCGCAAGGAGTGCGTTGACAGAAGGCTCGGGAGTTAAACTCTTGTTCTCAAAACCCTCAGAAGTGGAAGTGCGTTGTTGAAGCCGTGCAAGGAGTGCGCAGGCTAAGGGAGAAAGTCTCAGTCGTGAAATTGAGCAGAAGTGTTGAAGGACTGCTGCTACGAGCATACGCAGAGTCAAGGAAGCTCGAACAGTTGAAGTGATTCGCAGGCTTTCCGCAAGGAGTGTGTGCAAAGAACCTCATTGAGGTTGAGGTAATTTAGCAAATCTCAGGAAGGATAGGCCTCTGAGTCGCTGAAGATCAGCGTAGACAAGTGTGATTTGAAGTCGGGGAGAAACGTCGCAGGTTGGCGAAAAGGCGAAGGAATCTCGTAGAGAGAGATACCCTTTTTCATTTCGTGGATTAACCAAGGAAGAACGGACAGTCGAAATCTTTTGACGAGATTTTGCGAAGTTCCGAGGATCGTTAGATCTTGTAGAGGTGCAAGGAGGTTACGGAGAGAAGATTCCGAAGAGTTTGAAGCTCAGGAGAGGCAGAGTCGTCGATTCTGAGTCACAGGAGCCATAGGATCTACACGTGGTATCGTGTATCGGGGACTCGGGAGTTGAAGCCCCAAAGTTGTGGAGCAAGAGCAGCGATATCGTGAGGCGCGATATCCCTGCAAGATCAGAGCCGTTCGTTGAGGAGGATGCGTGTAAGGAGATTCTCATCTCGTAGACTCGGACATTGGAGGACCAAGAGGGAAGTCCTTTAGATTTGCGAGTAGCGAAGTAGCGAGAGATTTGCAGCCGTCCATCTGAGGGGACAGGTGGCGAGAGATCGACAGATCTCGCGAACTCGGGAGTTCGCAGGGCGAAAGCCTAAGTATTGGGTATTCAAACTCGCGAGGCGCAAGGACGCGAAGCGGCGAGGGAGCGAGAGGATTGTAGCCGTTCATCTGACGAGGACAGGTGGCAGAGATCGAGAGATCTCGCGAGCTCGGGAGTTCGCAGGTTGAGAGCCCAAACATTGGATACTCTAAGTCGCGAGGTCGCGAGTAGCGAGAGGAGGATAGTCGTTGGATCCAGATCGTAGGAGGACCGTTGGATCCGCACGTGGGATCGTGTATCGGGACCTCGCAAGAAAAGGTTCGAGATTTTGGGCGCGGGGATCGCGAGGTTGCGAAAAGGCGATACCCTGACAGCTGGAGAGTCGTGTGGGCCATAGTTGAGCACGAGTGGAGTACAAGTGGCACAAAGAATTCGTGTGGATGCCGAGTCGTGAAGTGTCGAGGAGCCGAGATTCGTGTGGACGCCGAGTCACGAAGTGCAGAGGAGCCGAGATTCGTGTGGGCACCGAGTCACGAAGTGCCGAGGAGCCGAGGTTTGTGTGGACGCGTGGCAGAACGTAAGGTGGGACTGCGCGGCCGACGGGTGGACACACGTTGGCTGGAGGTAGAGTCAGCATTCCGTTGAATTCTCGCATCTCGGCAATTCGCGGAATAGGAGGGTGAAAGTTCGACGGTTCAACCTGCGAGGTTGCGAGTAGTGAAATCCGACGAGGGAGGAGTCAACTCAGAGTTGACCTATCGCATCTCGGAGGATCGCAACGGGAGGCACAAGAGTTCGACTCGCAAACTCACAAGGTTGCGAGGTTGCGAGAGGCGCTAACATTTAAGCCTAGCCCACGGTTGCATGTGGAAGGAGCTATACCCGTATCGCCAGGACGGGTATCGCAAGATTTGAAAGGAAGAGTTGGGAGTTTTGAGTCACGAACTCGCGAGATAGCGAGATTTAGCTGATCTCCCGGTGGTAAAGGGAAGACCTCGAGGGAAGATATTTGTGGGTGCAGATTTCCCGATAGAAAAATAGAAGAACCTTCGAGTTCTTCGGGCCGAGAAGAAGAAGGTCCTGTGAGAGTGGACGTGCCTGGGTAGCGCGCCCCTGTGTCAACTTGTAACACAAAAATTAAAATAAATAATAAACTATGAAAAAGTACATCTACCTAACAATAAATAAAAACCTTGTTGTAATTTTATGAAATATCCACATGCTAACTACTTAACTAATTATATATGCAGTTCAAAAGATAAGGAATTAATAAACTATGCAAAAGATGCAATTTAAAAAAAATAATAAACTATGCAAACAATGCAATTACCTAAAATAATGCTTGAGATTTAGAAATATGCCACCATGAAAATATATGGTACGCGAAACGCGCTTGTTAAAGGTTGTGCCTCATGTTCAATGCCATACTATGAAATCGATATGAGACCCATATATCATCTAAATAGATTTTAAATATTAGAGCATAAGGAAGTTTGGATTTTCACGTATTTCGTAATTGGCTTACTATGGGAAGAATACGACAACATGATCACGATAAATGATTCAAATTGTAGTTTATCGTCCTAAATACCTTTCAAATGTAATGTTATTTAATTATGATGTTTGGATTTTAATGTGTTTTGTAATGGGTTTGTTAATGGAAAAATAATATGAGTTTGAGACGGTGTTAAATAGTTGAAATTTAAACTTTTTATGAAATGTTTTTATGAAATGTTTTTTTTAGTTCATATTTTTTTAAGGAATATTTGTTTCTAACAAATCGTTAGATCCATAGATTTTTGAGTAAGTTGAATTTAATTTTACATTTAGAAATGGATTTTATACAATAAAAAATAATAATTTTATATAAATTTGTGTTAGACAATGTCATTTCTTTTAAATATAATGATTTCTAAGAAAAAATTTCTGATAACATGTTAGTTATATTTAAAGTATTTAGATATATATTAATAGGGATACTATTTGAATACATCTTAAAAAATAAGATTTTAAATTGTTTTTGATTGATTAAGAATTTGTTTTCCTCAAATGTAATAAATATATTAATAATCTAAAACTTAGAAATCATTTGAAGTGATATAATTTTTCTTAAATAACCAGGATAATTAACCTATTCAAAAAAGAGCGAGACTTGCTTACTAATATTACTTTCACATGATAAATCTTGCTGGTTCAATCGGTTAAGATGTTAATTTTATTAAGAAAACATTTCTAACAAACAAACAAATCACATGAAGTAATACATTTCTATAAATTTTCTTTTAATAGAAAAATATATAAATCATAAAGTTTTTACTACCTATTTGTTCTTTCTGGTTCTTGTTTTTAAAATAGCAAAACTTATACCTAACACGGAACTCTATTTTGGATTTAGCTCACGCGACCAGTGCAACGTTCGCCAGGCCCCCATATTAAATGGGTTTCAAACGCACGAAAAAGTTTACCTGGTTCCGAGGGAGATTGAGATCTAGAAATTGAGGCAACAATTATAACCACGGTTGGAACTCGAGTTTAGAACACCCGAACCACAAACGACCTTAAACTAAATAAGACGCGATTAATACAGTGTAGTTAGTCGAAATCTTCCGAACCGCGTGGGAGATCTCTCTACTCTTAAAAATGGTGACTTAATGAATAGATTATTGCGAAACTTTAGAAAGCGTAATTTAAACATGTTACAGTTTGGATTTTTTTAATTCTTTTATTAATAAAAGAATCCATTTCATTCTATTCAATTAATTATAAAACTATATCGATATTGAATTTGGAGAAAAATCTAAACACTAGTTCCAAAAAAAATTACGAAATAGTCCTATCCCTAAGAATCACAACGTGAATGCCAACTCTAAGCCACTTTCCAAATTTTAAGCCACTTTCCAAATTTAAAGACGCGTTGGAGATAAAAAATAAAATCATATAGTATCTACAAACTCCAAGTGCGCTTACATTTAAAAAAAAAAAATCCGTTATTAAATTACAGGTTTGAAAATTTGAAAACATGAAGTATTTTACAGGAGTGGGTTAATTTGGGAGTAATCTTTTTTCCGGGATTATTTTTCTGACAAGTTTTTTGGTAATACCATTTTAAATTTTTAGCAAATTTAAAAAGCTGATTGATTTTCTGAACATCTAAATTAATTTAAAATGAAATAAAACCTCTAAAATACATGAAACTTTAATCGATGAGAAACTCAAATTACCTATAAAAATCTGACAGGAAACACATTTTTTTACTTAAAAAAAATAAATTGCTCCCTAATTAGCTTAGTCCGTATCTCATATGGCATCCGTTTGTGTCTCCAAAAAAAAACACACACTGTCATTTAGTAAAACCCCAACACGAGAGCATTAAATTCTTTGCAGCACGGCTACTGTCGGTTCTACGAACTTTGAGAAATGCTTAATGCTGTCGGTTCCACCCACGTTAAAACATGCAGGAAAGGGGGAAACGCCCGTGGCGACATTTGTTATTTTTAATTTTGTCATTCCCAATTCACTGAATACGGGCAGCAATGCCTGCCTGCCTGCTCGCTCGCTCCACAGAGCCCACTGTTAAAAACGGCGCAATGAAAAAAGAGCAGCAGGCGTGCACATGGTTACGGCATGTAGCATGTGATTAGGGTTGGGAAAGAGATTGGCACGTAGTGTGAGCTTTGCTATTGCGGCCTGCCGCAGTAGGCTGGGAATCATTTATGCCAATAAAATATCTGCTGTGCTCGGCCCCCCTGTGGCTTTGCCATTCGTGTAATTTCAAAAGAAGCATGTGGATATGGCCTCTGAGCTGGTTTGGCTGGCTTTCCGTAGCCGGTGCATCGTAAATAGGGTTTCGCGTGATTTCGCCGAATCCGTTTCATGTGACTCCACTGCACAAGGAAGTGGCGAGAAGGACAGACGCCCTCGTACTGTTAATATATACAGCCACTGCATATCATTTTCCTCGCTGGTCTATATAAAACAGCTTCTCAGCATTTGAAGGGTGTATTATGGATTCAATGCGTATGGTCCCATGGCATTTTACAAATATCAAATCTCATACATTAATATAACCCGGGTATTCTCACAAGGAATTTATCTTCCCCATAATTTGAATGGAGTATCTTGAAACAAATGCATATGAGTCCAGTTATATACGACGAATCACTGATATCAAAATAGTCGTACGTCGAAGATTGGCTCTGAACATGGAGATTTCAATTGTATATTGTGAAACTGCAGAAGATTTACCTGCTCTGAACATGGATATTTCAATTGTATATTGCCAAACTGCAAAGATTTGGCTGTCCGGCAATAAATGAATGTACTCGCCAAAAGAAGGCGATGAGTGTTTTATTTGATGAACGAGATACAAAAGTCATTCTTCACAGGTTACCATTAAAGAACTTTGAATTGTATATTTATTGAATTTTTTGAAATAGACATTTCATTTCGAAATCTCTCCATTCATTTATTTTGACAATCAACATTTAGTGGTAATTTATCCCATTCCTACAACTACCACACAGTCTAAGCTCGTGTTTAGACTTCGCAAAAAGGGAAAGGACTGCTTTAACATTAAACTCCATCGCAGAAACGAGTGCCTTAACAGTACATTCATCACAGACTGCCCTACATCCAACTTCACAGAAAGGGAAAGGAGTACTTTAAAGAAGTGATTTAACAGTAAACTTCATCACTGAAAGGAGTACCTTAACAGTACATCCATTACAGACTGCCTTACACCCTGATCCAAATTCATTATAAGGTGTTTTTGTTTATAATAAAAAAATTGCTAGATACTTTATTGTCTAAATTTTTTAGATTTCTTTTTTTTTTTTTAAGTTTTTCCAAAATTCAATTGCTGTAATTGTAAATATCAATTGTTCAGATTTCATATTCAAAACACAGTCTGGTCTGGTTTTTTTTAAGGATTGCATATTCCAAATACAGTAGGGTGTTTTTAAGAAGCTGAATCTAATTTTGCAATAAAAAATGCAATTCAACAATGAAAATGTTACAACTTCTAATAATTTTTAAAGATTGCATATTCCAAATACAGTGGGGTGTTTTTAAGAAGCTGAATCTAATTTTGCAATAAAAAATGCAATTCAACAATGAAAATGTTACAAATTCTAACAATTTTTTATGGTATTATTTTTGTCCAAATTCAATGGTTAGAATGTAAATATTAATTTTTGAAGTTGCATAATCCAAATACATAAGATTTTTTTAGGACACTAATCCTAATTTTACAATATAAAATGTATTTCAGCAATGAAAAATTACAATTCAAGAATTCTTTTATAATTCCTATAATGATGGTAAAAAAATTCCAAATACTGAATTGTTTAAAAGTCTTCAATATCTTTCACCTATTTTAAAGATGGATAATTTCATATCTTTCATTTAAGAAGATGTAGTAAATTGAATTATTTTTAAAACTATATAATTTTTCTTTATTAAATGTGATATTGTTATATAAAATTTTAATTTTATAAGAATAATATTTAATTTTTTCCTATAAAATATGATGATGGTGGTGATTAAACTCTATTGAAAAAAAAAACTCTATATCATACTTTAAGAAATGTGAGATTCCAAAATCATTATATTTTTGAAATTGAAATTTAATTAGACTTCAAGAAATGTGAAATTCCAAAATCATTATACTTTTGAAATTGAAATCTAATTAGACTTCAAGAAATGGGAGATTCCAAAATCACTAAAAAAATGTGAGACTCTAAGATTACTATATTTTTTAAATTGAAATTTAATTAGACTTCAAGAAATGTGAGATTCTAAAATCACTATATTTTTGAAATTGAAATCTAATTTAAATATATTGAGAAAATTTTAAAACAAAATGTTTTTCCTCTCTCTATCACAACAAAACCTGCTAACACCCAAACAAATAGGTTGCTATATTTTTTCAATTAATAAAAATCTTGACTAATTAAATGATGGGATTAAAATTCTTAAAAATTTGTATATATGTAGATGATTTAATATATATTAATAAAATTAAAATCTAAAATTATTATATTAAGTTTTTCTATAAAATATGGGAAGGTAAATTAATGTATTGACAACTAAATTCTTTTTAGTGTGTAGAATTTATGTTTAATGAAATATTAAAAAATAATATTAAAAAGTTATCTAATTGATCCAAATTATTTTGATAATGAAATGAAGGATGAAATATAATAAATAATAGATATATTGAGAGAAACACAAAGATATACTATTGCATAGTTTTTATTAATAAAAGAAATGTACAAGTGAATGAACTCTCTAGAATGGTGAGTATTGGTGACAACTTATCTTTGAAAAGAGATATGATGGATATACTTATTCACAAGAATATGATGTTTACAATGAGGCTCCAAAGGCCTTTTTAACATAAATAAAATCCAAAACTCTAAGCCCAGAAGATGAAACCCCAAAATGTTATTGGCCTAGATGGGGGTAGTTGATACACCAACTTTGTGAGGGCGTTACTTTTGCATACGATCTTCGTTTGTGGCGTTCTATACCTCGTTGGAAAGGTGTATCCAAGGAGTACATATTTTTTTTAGCCTAGCATTATCTTTTGCGAAATTATTAGGCGTTGTCAAGCCCAAAAAACGTCATTTAGGGCCTCAAAATGGCCCCGAAAGTTCAGGACCCAAAAAACCGTAGAAAAATTGTCAAGGTAGAAACCCCTATTTTGTGCTAGTGTAATAGGTGGGTGGCCACCGATTTCTTCTTGGATCATTCTTCCCCCCTTAGGAAGCTATGGTCCCCATTGCATCAAGTTCCCAATGAAGATGGGGAAGATTTTGTTGAATTTGAACCTTGGTGAACTGCTTGTCTTTCTCAAGAAGTTGTCCTCCTTTGATCCGGATTATTTTTGGAATGAAATGAAAGCAAGGATATTACAATGAAGTACTCATGAAAATTGCCAGAAACAAAGAAATACAACAATATTTGATTTATAAACTAATGAAAGAATTGTAAAGAGACTGTAAAAATACAGAGTACAAGACTCGCTAGAATGGTGGCATCTTTATCTCTGAGAAGAGATGTGACGGCTATGCTCATTCGCAAGAAGACGATTACGATGAGGCTCTGAAGGCCCTTTTATGATAAACATGAATTCCAAAACTCTAAACATCCAAAAACCTAACACTAGGAGATGAAACACCAAATGTCATGTGGGCCCCGTTTGGGTAAGTTAGTACATTAACTTCTCGAGGTCGTAACTTTTTCATACGATCTTCATTTTATGCTCGTGATAGCCCATTGAAAAGGTATTTTCGAGAAATACACATCATTCTATCAAAATCTAACTTTGTTTACAGTTTGAATGTAGCACACAAAAAAAACCTTGTTTAGGGCCCCACAACGGCCCTAGAAGTACATAAAGATGTGCTAACATGAAAACTTTCAAAATAAGCCAGAAGGATTAGGTGGGTGGCCACCTGTCTCCACTTGGAAGACCTGTAATGCTTCATCTAGCCCCGGAAGTGTACAAGCCAAAAATACAAAGAAATACAAAAAAAGTGATAAACTAAAAACTGACAAGAGGAGCTAGTTGGAATAGGTGGGTGGCCACTAATATCCACCTAGATCATCCTTAACTTGTTGAAGGTTATTATGAACCTATTTCTGGAGGGTTTGGATCCCTTCAAATCATCTAGCTACATGATCTGTCCAAGTGTGGGAGGAATCAATCAATGAAGATGTGATATGAGGAGTATGAAGGGATCTATTATAACTTTGCTGGATTGGGTAGTATGGAGGCACCCCCGTAGGTGACGCAACAATATTTTTTCACTCTTCTACAATCTGCTTCGATCGGATAGAAAGGTATTGGGTCAAGGCTGTAGTGGTTGGAGTGTCATTTTGTTCACTTTTTTCCCAAATTGTGAAGAGGCTAAACTTTGTGGTATGAGAGATTACTTTGCGGCACTGTTTTGTCAGGACAGTAGTCGAGACTACCTCTGGTATCCTATAGATTTGACCCCCCAAGTAATAATGACTCTACGGGGTTGAAACTCATAAACAACATGACGCTTCCACATATATGGTTGGCCTAAAAGAACATCACAGACTTCCAATGGTGCAACATCACAAAGTACCTCATCCTTGAAGAGCTTGATGTCGTAGGACATGTGACACTATTGGTTGACATAAAGATTTTGACCTTGTCGAAGCTACCCGATGTTGGATGGTTGCAAGTGTGGTGTTATCGAAAAATCCAGCTTCTTAATGACCTCTACGGAGATTAGGTTCTTATAACTGCCGCTATCAACAATAAAATGTAGCGAGGTCCCCTTCACCCACATATATGAATGGAAGAGGCACTCCCACTCCTCTGGTTCTTCTACTGGATTGTCATGCTCATGACAATAGTTGTGGGTTATGCATCAATTATTTGTCTCCTTTTATCATTTTCTAAATCAGAGTTCAATTTGGGGCTCATATTTGTTTCTTTAGGATCAACTACAGGTGACTGTTTCAAGCGACATTCATCGTTGTTGTGCCAAGGGTTTTTGTGAAAGTTGCACCACTTCCCAATGTCCTTCTTCATTCTCCTGTTACTCTTTTTCCCTGCGGCTTGGACTGATTGTATTGAGGTTAGCTATTATGTGAATTAGGGTTCCCTTTACCATACTTTGGTTGTTTGGGATTTGTAGACCCAAATTCTCGTTTGTTTTGTTGCTTAAATTTTTGCTCGATTTTAACGTCATATTGATAAGTGGCTATCAATGATGAGATGTCGAGAAAATCCATTTCGGTTTGGATGTACATGTGTAGAGCCCAATGGTATTTTAGAACTAAATGTTACTCAGAGTCTTTGATACCCATCTTGGTGTGCAGGGTATGGAAGTATTTGTGAACTCTGACCATGTTTGGCTCCTCTCTTGATGTAGCATGGTCTATATCATGCAATTTTCATCACAGTTTCCCACAGGGTAATATTTCTCCTTGAATGCATCCATAAAAAAATCACAAGTGGTCTCGATCCCAAATATTCCTGACTCCTCTATGGAATTTTTCTCCGAGTAAGTTTTCTACAAATGTTTGACATGGGAGAGAGGCTTAAGGAGCACAAAGGTGATTTTTCTCTATTGAAAAAATTGTAGATAGAGAAATAACCTTCTAGCAGATTTAACCACTTTTCCAAAGCATCCACATTGATTTGACCTTCAAATACGAGAATATTGAAATTAACTTGTATCTTGAATGGGGTAGCGTCCCCAAAGAAACTACTTGATGATGACACTAATGTTATTGTTGGAAATCATTGAAGGATTTGGCAAAAATTGTCTAACTTCTCGTTCCTCTATTGCACAAGGGCTTCCACGAGAAACAACTTGAAGGGATCTTTTGCTCCTTTGTATCTCCTTTCTTCCACCATGGGAGGTCACTTGGGGTTGTCAAGAGTGGTTGTCCTCAAGAGAAACTACCTAGAGACACATCTCTCTATACCTTGACCTCGTTGGAGAGATGCAGTAAGAAATGACAAGGATTAGCCTTCTCTGATACCACTGATCTTGATTATTTTGAGAACAAAATGAAGGTGGAAATATAATAAGTAAATACACAGATATATTTCCATAAACACATAGATACAATAATGCACAATTTTTATTAATGAAAGAAATGTACAAAAACTGTAAAATCACATAGTGAATGAACTCACTAGAATGGTGGCAACTTATCTTTAAGAAGAGATGTGATGGCTACGCTCATTCGCAAGAAGATGATTTTTAAAATGAGGCTCCAAGGACATTTTTAACATAAATAAAATCTAAAACCCTAACCCCAAAAGACGAAATGTCGAAAGGTTTGTGGGCCCCGATGGGGTAGTTGATACGTCAACTTCCCGAGGACGTAACTTTTGCATACGATTTTCGTTTGAGACACTCTATATCTCGTTGGAAAGGTCTAGCCGAGGAGTACTTATTTCGTTCATCCTAGCATCCAATTTAAGTATTATCAAACCCAAAGAACATTGTTTAGAGCCTCAAAACAACCCCAAAAGATTATGACCTGAAAAAAATCAGAACACTGCCAAAGTAGAAACCTCTATTTTGAACTAGTAAAATAGCTCAGTGAGCAATTTCTACCCAAATAAATTACTTTTAATATAGAAAAACAATTCTATACATACCTACCATAACCAAAACGACACAAAATGCACAATAATATATATGTGGGAAAGTTCTTTAATAGTAAAACGGAAATTCACTCCATTCACATCGCACATAAGTGTCCGTTTTCAATTTTCAATATAAAAAAGAAATTGAATTCTTACAATGCCATTTTGTTTTATTAAAGTTCCGTTTTCAATTTTCAATATAAAAAAGAAATTGAATTCTTACAATGCAATTTTTTTTTTAAAAGTTCAAACGAGGATATCAAAACATCATGTTAGAACATGGGATTATAGGTTTACATTTTTTTCTTTCAATTGCAATCAAGTTAGACACACTTTTCCATTTGGACTGTAATCAAGTTAAACATA
>JZKD02S2399934.1:368306-386285 GCA_000966675.3 Picea glauca
TGACGTTGACCAAACTCACTCGGGCTCCTTGGAGGGTATACCCATGATTATGTGTGGGAGCTTGCACCAGGGTGTAAGTCCGTTAAGCAGGTCGTCAGCATAACTTTTCCACCCTCACCTCGCCCCTTCTCATCTCATTGTTGCGACGTTGGATTTCATCACCAACTAGTGGCTTCGAAATTATAAGGTCTTGTTTGCCTGGTGATTGCTTCCTAGATTTTGTTTACTAGCGCGTGTTGTTTTTTTCTCGAAGTTGACCATAGGATTTTCTTCGCGAAGTTTGTCACTCATTTACAATAGCTCCTCCATGTCGCTCACGTAGAATGCAAGGTTTATCTCCAGAGCATCTGGATGGTTCTCAACCCTTTCCTATAGGTACACCTGAGGGCTCTCCTCGGAAAAGTGAAGCCACAATCATCACCACACCACAAGTGGAATGAACTGACTCTTTAGAACCTTTCCGAATTACCAATACTCGAGAGGACTTTCGACTTCACCCTGGTTCCGAGCGACCATTTATGTGACTGAATTATTCCAGAGAATTAGTTGTTACATCTTCTGGATGACCCGTTGGGCCTTTTCCCAGCATAGAAGGCCAAGATCCTTTTTGGTCTATAGGTGTTTTCCAAAGAGACCTTTTTGGTCCTGGTTCACCCGTGATTTTTGAAATTAATCCTCCTGTGATTTCCGAGATCTCTAATATTGAGACAGTACTATTGACTATCACTTATCACTTTATTGTCCCTACCGAAATGTCCCATCTCACGAATACTACGAGTGTCCCAACCAGGTTCTCTGCGGCTAGTCTTGCTCCTATAAACATGCAGAAAATGCCCAATGTCACTCCGACACTACCACCCGGATACCATGCGTTGAATGCTTCTATTCCAACACCTCCACAAACCCCATCCGGTTCTCCAGGTGGTCCTTCTTTTCCTGGGCACCCTATTCCCAGTTTTATTCCGACACTCCCTCAATTTCCTACTAGTAATCCTAATCCTAGTGGCACTATCCCATCCATTACACTGAACTTGCAGATTCCCGTTGGTGGACAAGGTGGTACGATTCAATTTCCTCTTACCGGACACATTCCACTTACTACACAAACTTCGATTAGAACACAACTTCCGGTTGGAACACCACCTACGATAGGGGGACCAACCCCACCTTTTGGACAAAATATACCTCCCTCTTTGGCTCAGTATTGGAATCAGATGATACAAAATCCTCCTCAAATGACTGGGGGGTAGCATTTGCCTGTCCCTACTATAGGCCAACCATATCCAGGTATACCCAATCCTATTTGGGGTACAAATGCTCAAACTCATGTCCCCGCTCAAGGTTACAATCCCTCGAGCTACTATCCTCACCAACCACCACCGAATCTTCCTAGGTCTTCCCATTATGCATAGACTGCTTATGGTCCTACTGGTTTGCCGACAGGGTTTCCACTCCAAAGCCACCAGTACCCGCAGGTGAATCAACAGTTACCTTTTCTTGCTACTTTGGATTTGCTGGATTTGTCTAGGATTTTAAATGATCCTATTCAGCACTCTCTCCAATGGCCTATTATTCCAGCCAAGCTTCCATCGGACATTCCTAAATTCGACGGCAAAGTGGGAGAGGACCCAAAAAATCACATTATGACTTTTCACCTATGGTGTTCATCCAACTCATTGATGGATGACTCTATTCGTTTACATCTTTTTCAACGACCCCTTACCGGTTCTTCTACAAAGTGGTATATCGAATTTCCACGAGGTTTCTTCTCTGATTTTAACACACCAGCTATGGCTTTCCTTACGCATTACCAGTTACCGATCCGTTATGATACCAGGACTGATATTTTAACTTCCTTCAAATAGACTAAAGGCACTCATATATCGGATCATATCCATGAGTGGCGAAGGAGATGACGTCCCATTAAACTTGAACTCCCCGATCAGTTACTCGCAGAATGGTTTACAAAATCCTTTGTGAATGAAATTGGTAAGGACATTGCCATGGGTGGCCTTGTCACAGAGGAGCAGTCTATAAGTCGTGCTCAATATCTTGATCTCGTTTATTCGCAAACAGGAACAATTTACGATTTACTACCTGAATTACCTCGTCCTAATACTTCCAGCACTTCAACTACTCTAGCTGCCTCACATGCAGCTAACGGTGTGATTGGTACTGCCCAAGCACAATCACATTCTATTTCAAGCACCATCTTTAAATCTGCTCTTTCTAATGTTCAAAATGCTCTGTCTCCTGCCACTCCCACCGGAAAAACTTTTGAGGTAAATGTTGTCCAATCTCCCCCAGCCGGTAAAAACAAATCTAAAAAGGGGAGAGGCAAGAATAAGGAGGGAAAAAATAATAATCAAGTAGGGAAACTAAAACCACTCCTGTTGAATATCGGGATAAGCGCAAACCATGATACCCTTGCCTTATCTGTGGTGATGATCATTACATGAAGGATTGTCCACGACGTGCCGAGGTCACTAAGTTCCTTCAAGGAACTCCAAAACCTTCTACACCAGCTGTCTTGTCCCAACCCTTCTCGTCTCAACAACAGGCTCAGTTGGTCATTCACGACCAACCTTCTTCTTCTACCACATCATATGTTTTCATGTGTACTGGTGATTCTAAGAAGAACAACGTTGCACTCACGACTCGAGCTACAGATTATTCTCCATCTAAGGATAAGGTTGATGATTTACCTCCTACTTTAGTACAACCCTCTCTCGCAACTCCACCTACTAATGGTCCTCTTCATCTCGAACGACCGAGCCTTGATACAGTTCTGCGACCACCCCCAAAAGGTGTCGTTATGAAATCGGCTTTCAATCCTCATGCTCGTACAACCCAGAACTACAGTATTATTGAAGATATGGCCCAGGCACCTTCCGTGATGTCAACCCTTGAAGTCCTTCATTCTTGTCCTGCACAACGGATGGCACTGTTGAAAGCTATAGGTGGAATTGACCTGACAGATACGAATTTGATAGTCTTTTACTTGGACGATCACATTCCAAGGTTACCTCCTCAACTCGCATTTCAAATACAAGTGGTTGTCTCCGACAAAAAAATTTGCCGAACCGTTATTGACGAGGGTGCCTCGACGTGTGTTATGTCTCTTGCTTGTTGGAAAGCCATTGTCTCTCCTCCTTTGAATGAATCCCAGAACACTCTTAAAGCCTTCAATGGCTTCAGTTTTAAGCCCTACGGTGTTCTTCCTTCATTGCCAATCACGTTAGAAGGTAAAACGGTCCAAGTAGAAGTGGAAGTCTTTCACGCTCCCCTTGATTATAATCTTTTTCTTGGCTATAGTTGGATCGATTCCATGCGCATTGTTGTGTCAACACTTTTCCGTGTAGTACGTTTCCCTCATCAAGGAAAGGTTGTTACGGTTGACCAACTTTCCTTCTTCAATTCTGATACCCGTACTAGCAACATGCCATTTATTGCTAAAACCCCACCAAGATATGAGAATGTCGGTGTAGGCCTTTTAAAGGACTCATCGTTAATGGGTACTTTTCCCATTCCACCGCCCGATGTTCCACGCTCGTCAGTTGCTTCAATCAACATGATCTCCACTGTGCCTCACAAACGTCCTGCGTCTCATGACCCCTGGATTGTCCCTAACCCTGGAGATCATCTTCGTTTTGGCGACGCAATGTTGTTAAGTCCGTTCGAATCCGCCTACCAGGCCATTCAATCGGCAACACCTTCTACCCCCTCTCTTGATGAGTTGTCTCCCAATCCTTTTCGTGTTATTTTTCCCACTAACGAGATGATCATGTCCGTCATGAAGGACACCCCTTGGGACGATGGGCATCATCATTCCATACTCTTTCTGGAACAACACACTCTTGAGAACTATCAAAAGATTTCGACTCCATCGACCGTTGTTGTCATCTCGACGGTTCCCGCGACTACACACGATGTGTTTGCTGAAGGGAACTTAAGTAATATCTCTCCCACGATTCCCATTGACATATCCATTAAACCTGGGATTGTTGAAAATGTCCATATTGGAGCTTCATGTTCTTCTGACGAAATCGTCATCTATACGTCTCTTTTCAAAGAATTTTGTGACATCTTCGCTTGGAGCTACGAAGAGATGCCAGGTATCGAACCTGCAATTGTTGTACATGAGATAAAGACATACCCCAGATCTAAACCTGTCTGGCAATGCCTTCGTCCAGTTCACCCACGTAAAGATGCTGCTATCAAGCTCGAAGTTGAAAAACTTCTGAAAGCTGGCTTTATTTATCCGGTGGCTCTTACAGAATGGGTTTCCAATCCTGTCCCGATTGACAAGAAAGGAGGTAGTATTCATGTATGTGTTGATTATAGGGATATTAATAAAGCTTGTCCCAAAGACAACTTTCCTACCCCCTTCGTCGATCAGATTGTCGATGATTGTGCCGGAAGTGAAATTTTCTCTCTCATGGATGGTTTCTCCGGCTATAATCAAATTAACATTGCTCCCGAGGATCAACATAAGACTGCTTTTATTTTTCCTTGGGGTACTTTTGCCTATTGGAAACTCCCTTTTGGTCTTAAGAATGTGGGCGCGATGTTTCAACGTGCTATGTCTTATGCTTTTCATGATATCAAGCACATCATACAACCCTATTTGGACGATTTACCCACTCATTCTATGTGCAGATTCGATCACCCTACCCACCTCCAAGCCATTTTCGTTCACTGTTGGTTCTATCGAATACGTTTAATTTCTCATAAATGCGTTTTTTGCGTAGAATCCGGTCATCTTCTAGGATTTATCGTTTCACGTCAAGGGATCTGGGTGGATCCTATTAAGGTTTAGGTGATTCTTAATCTCCCTCCTCCTTCTACACTACGCCAGTTGCAAAGTTTGCAGGGGAAAGCAAACTTTCTTCGTCGTTTTATTCCTAATTATGTAGAGATCACTCGTGGTTTTGACGCGGCTACTAAAGAAAGATCCAGAGTTCGTCTGGGATACCATTTCCAACAATGCTTTTGAAGCTTTGAAGTTGTCCCTCACGCGAGCTCCACTTCTCTTTCCTCCCAATTACAGTCGCGATTATTTCCTTTATCTTGCTGCCTCGGAGTACACTATTGGCATGGTTCTCGTCCAAGAGGATGATGCGCACGACGAACATGTTATTTACTACTTGAGTCAAAATCTCACACCAACTGAAATCAAGTATCAACATGTCGAAAAAATGGCCTTGGCTGCCGTTCAATCCGTCCAACGCTTCCATCACTATATCCTCTCACGCAAAACTATAGTGATTTCTCATTGCAACCCTATGCAACACATTTTGACACGTCAATTGCTAGGGGGAAAATACTCCAAATGGATTGTGATACTCCAGGAGTTTGACTTGGAATTCGACCGCGCCAAGTCCAAGAAGTCCTTAGTTTTTGCTGAGTTGATATGCGATTTTCCTCACTCTGCCACGGAAAATGTAGCAGTTGATTCATTACCTAATGAATCTCTTTTCCTTATTAGCACTGGCGATCTTTGGTATGGGGATATAATTATATATCTCCAAACCCAGACTTTCTGGCCTACTTTTTCTAGTACTGAACGACGTCGCATACGCTATCAAGCTCATCAATACATTATCCTCAGGGATACTCTTTACCATCGGGGGATTGACTTTGTTTTTCGACGTTGTCTCACGTTTGACGAAGCCGAGAAAGATCTGAATGACTGCCATTTAGGAGCATGTGGTGGCCATATGTCTGGGTATGCTACTGCCCAGAATATTTTACGCACAGGGTATTTTTTTCCTTCTTTGTTTAACGACTGCATTACCGTCGTTCAGAAATGCCATGCCTACCAAACCTACAATCAGAAAATTTAGTCACATCCTACTCCTCTTTATCATGTGGTCTCAGTTGGTCCTTTTGCAAAATGGGGCATCGATTTCATGACATGTCACCCTCACTCGGTCGGGGGGCATGGTTACATCATAGTAGCCGTTGATTACTTTACGAAATGGGCTGAGGCGATGCCGACATTCAACAATAATGGAAAGACCATAGCATTGTTTCTTTTTAATCACGTCATAGATCGTTTTGGTGTTCCCCAAGCTATCGTCACTGATCACGGTAGCCACTTTAGGAATTTTATGATGTTCGAACTTACTAAGAAGTTGGGTCTTCGTCATGATAACTCAACGCCCTATTATCCACAAGCCAACGACCAGGTTGAAGAAATCAACAAAGTTCTCATAACTATGCTTCGACGGATGATAGGGATTCATAAAACAAGTTGGCACACAATGTTGTTTTCGGCATTGTGGGCGTACCAGACATCTGTCAAGTCCACTACTGGGTTTACGCCTTTTTGGTTAGTCTATGGTGTGGAATCCATTCTTCCTATCGAATGTGAGATACCGTCTCTGAAGCTAGCTGTTGAAATCCTATCCAACACTTCTACTGAAGAAGAACGTCTATTGTATCTTATGTGATTAGACAAAACTCGACGTGACGCCACTCTAGTAATAGAAGCCCAGAAAAAACGTGTCAAGGCCCAATATGAAAAGCATGTCAAGCCTCGTGTTTTCTTCGAAGGTGATCTTGTTCTTCTCTATGAACAGGATCGAGATGTGTTAGGCGCTGGGAAATTCGAACCCATGTGGCGAGGTCCTTATATTTTTCACTGAGTTTTAGAAAAAGGAGCATATGAGTTGGTAGATTACGATGGTATCCCTTTGAGTGAACCCAGGAATGGGTTATACTTGAAGAAGTACTATGCATAAATCATCTGTGCACAAGTACTTGTATTTTAATGTATCATACGTTGTGTGTGTTACTATAGCTTTCTTTTGTCGTTATCTGGTCTCTACCCTTATGTGACGTTGTGTTTGATTTCCAAATGTCGGAGTCTTCGCTACCCTATATTGGCTTCGCTGATGGTGCTAGTCGTAGTACTCAGAACCTTGCTTCCGTTGCGTGGGCAATCTATGCCCCAACAAACGAACTTGTATCTTTACGAGGTGTGTGCCTCGGCCGTGCAACTAACAACATTGCAAAGTATAGCACCATTATTGAATTATTGGTTGATGCTATCTCGCTCGGAATTCGTCATTTGGTTGTGTGACTTGACTCGCAGCTTGTAGTACTACTGTTAAGTAATATCTACTCTATTCGAAGTCCTACTTTGTTACGGGTGTATTTGCGAATTCTCCTCTTGGAACGTTATTTTGATCACATTGAATATCAACATATTCCTAGATGTCTAAATACATTAACAGATGCATTGGATAATTATGTATTGGACAGACATTTGAATCATTTATAAATCAAACACATCAAAATTCACACAATATAAAGTAAACCGGTAGAAGTCGTCTGTATATATAATGATCAAAAGAGTTTTTTACAAAAAGTTTGTCTGAAGACCAAAATGTCAAAAATTGAAGCTTATAGCTTCTACAAAGTGACGTCATGGATGACGTTCACGGTAACACATGACCACCCTAGCAACCCTACAGAGCAGTCGACTCATAGATGTTCATACCCCTACAGTATGACGCTGATTGCATCGTGGAACCTCTTCCAGAGTCATGTATGGAATGTCTGCAGTCAGGCCCTCTAGATTCTGTTCCACCACTTGGTAATCCTCAACAAACTGTGGTGTTGCCGCTACCTCTCCTCGCTGCTGGATGGGAGAAGTGCCAGAAGGTCTATAAGGTCCAACATTTGTGTTATCAACAAACAATTTTGTATTAGTCTTTGGACAAGCATATAAAACAAAAACATTTGAATATGATAAAAATTCACAAAAAACATTTGAAAAGAAAACAATGTGTGTACTTCTTACCAAGGTCCCCCCACTCAGCATCCTCTGGCAATGCGAAATCTAGATCTCCTCGAAAATCCATCCCAGCATAAGTGTAGTCATCAACCATCAACATCTTTGGTTGAAGCCAGTCAAAGAAAGTATCATCATATTTGATGATCGGTCCTGCTACATGTTGGGCCATGAGCCAACACCATCTCAACATCCGCAGATCCCTGGGAGCTAGTAAATTCCACTCCACCTGTAGCCTCAGTAATGGGACCCACTCAAGGAAGAATGATACCAGCAAAGATCCATACCCGAATTTCTTCAGGTCACCTCACCTATGTTTGGTCAATTTCTTTTTTATACTGCGAAGCACAACATCTGCCCAGTTGAACACTCAAGGCTCAGTACACTCAATAGCATAATGGAAGTAACTCCATAATGCCATATGAGGAGTAGAACTACCAACCATCTGAGCTATAGGGAAAATGATCGTACGGAGGGTCAAGTCTCGTACCCCCCAGATAGCTACTTTTCTTTTCTTTCTCTCAGCATCGGGAACGCAGTGTAAATTGCAGTATTCACTCATCTTTAGCCCACCACCTCTACTACTTGTCAGGCTCACATAGTACCCCCGCCATGACAAAACAGTCAAAAAGTAAATTTCCTCAATGTCTAAGGACAGTGTGTGGACCCCCACATGAAACACCTACTGAGCAGGGTCCCACATACGCACCAGGTACTCTAATAGTCTGACTTGGGCCCTCATGCCTAGGATGCGAAAGTACTTCAAGAGCCCATAGTCTCTCAAAGAAGCTATGGTAGGTGGATGATTTTTGGCCATTTCATTGTCCTCTTCATGTTCCCTTTCGCGCCACTCAAGCACCATGTTGATGGCCAATTATCTGCATAAGGAACACAATAAGAGGATTAACAACTTTTTTCATGCTTTGAAGTTTTTTCATTGGGTAAAAATTTAAAAACAATTTGGGATTTGTGGTTCTTGTAGGTTCCCTGTGTGCACAGTGCGAGAACCTCGCAGGTGGCTTTAGGCTCACCTATGAGAACGCCTCATTCTCGCAGGCCTCGTATGGTCTGCCTGCGAGAATGGCAGCGCGCATATAGGGATTGAAAAATCAACTTAAAAATGAAATTTTAACCAATGAAATTACAAAATTAAACCATGAAAATGTTAAGAATGAAGAGATTACCTAACTGTCACAGACGTCTCGTTGAATGGTCTCTCGTAGCTCCCACAATCTGACGCCGAATTGGAGGGTGAAAGAGAGGTTTTTTGAGCTCAATAGTGGAAATCTAAAAATGGTGTGGTAAAAAGAGTATTTACTCCTTTTATTTACTTTTACTATATCATTTTGGTTTTTTATGGTTATTTATCGATTAAAACCTAATTCATAATGTCATGTTGAGTGTAATTCTTGTAGGTGTGATGACTTTGATGATCAAATACAGGGATACAAACATGTTTTTCTTTGTTATTGCGTGTTTTTTATTGTTTTTTAGGGTTTTTGTATAAAACCTCGAGCGTCATTTTTGTCCATTCTTGCGCTCGCAAATACATGAGAACGCGATCGAGCATACTTTTATCACTTTTTCAGGCTCAACAAGGTTATACGAAAAAGGAACCCCCCTGGAGTCCTCTTTAAGCTCTTTTCAGACTCTCTAAACATGAAAAGATCGCCAAGCGACCTTGCTATTTTCACGCTCGATAAAGTATTTGAAGTAACCGTCTGGTGAGCGATAATTTATCTATTTTTCGGTCTCATTCAGACTATTTTACGAAAAAGGAACTGAGAGATTTCTCTTTTAAGTGTTTTTCCAAACTCTATAATCTTGAAAAACCTTCGATTTTTCTATCTTTGGACTCGTTAAAAAAACATTGACAGACCCATGATGGGATCGAACCACTCCTTCTTAGGGTTCATTAAACATACTCTGAGGGACTCATCCGAAGGATGAGCTTATATCAACAAGCACATGTTATCCTCCTCAAGCTTGCGTAAAAATAAAGAGGTACTTGCCATAAATGGTGGGGGAAAATTTGGGAAAGGGATATGTTTTCATTTTCGTATTAATTGGCAGTAAGTGTCGTTCTTGAACATGACACCCCCTATACATCACATTTGAAGCCAGTTTGGTAAATCCATTTGTCTCTCATTCGATTTATTACCAGGTCATTCCCTGCGTCGTCTTTGAGTCAATGCTTCCAAATCATTGGTCGTGTTGTTTATATGTTCAAGAGAAGTCCATCTGAAACCTATATTGAGTCAGCCATCTACAGTTATCCATTCTCTCTGCGTTGGCCTTCCCTGTGTCCAGTCCAATTCACATCATACTCTATTTCACCTTCAAAATCTGTTACTCATTTCGTGTCATTGATGGGGGATACATCAAGGCCCTCCTGTGACGAGTTTTGTTCCGTCGACTTCAACTCATTATCCAGAATCAAGACTTAAAAATTATTTGGTACCTTGGAGCTTGCATGCCTCAATGGCAGGTTTCCTCGCTTTCGACAGTGGGTTTACATCATTGACCCATGATCGAAAGATTCCATTGGATGTTTGACTTCAACTCATTTATTCACACTCGATGGATTGTACTATGGTACCTTGGGAGTCATTGACATCAATGGTGATTTCCCTTGCACTTGTTAATGGTTTCATCAATGATCGGTAATCAAGTGGTTTCTACCATGTTCGACTTCAACACATGTAATCACATGGTTAGATTCGTACTTTGGGCGATGAGATTGAACACCCTGGATATCATCTTTATGATCCAGGTTGCGATGGAGTATGTATAATTTGCGACACATAGATCCACTGTGTATGTCTCGTGGCTATGTCGTATTGATTTGAATTTTTTCGCATAGATCCACAGTGTATTCCTAGTGGCTATGCTATATTTTGACGGCATGGATCCACAGTGTATGATTGGTGGCCATGACCCAGGTCTACATTTGTCATCAGTCTATGATCTGAGTATGGGAATTCCTACCTCATAATTGGTGTATATGATATTCTGCAGATACTTGGTTGTTCGTAGGTTTCCGATTAGGTGTGCTCCTGGTTCCCGACACACACATGCAGCTTACAAAGTCTATCGGTTGTCACTGGTTCCAACCTCATACTTTGGGAGGAATTATGTTACCCATGATTTTGGTCATCATGATGATGTATTGATGATGGTGTACTCATGCTCTTCATAAGAACTTTCTCCTGAGAAAAAGTTATTTTCATCTCTTCCAGAAAACTCATTTTTGAAGACTGTTCGCAGGCTGCTAGTATATTTGCCTGCGAGAATGCATGATTCTCGCATGCTACCTTAAGCCAGGGTGCGAGAAGTTCACACTGTGTTGAACTGCTAGGGTGCGAACTCTTTCTAAAGCAAGGAAAAAGATGAATTATTGATGCTTCTAGAAGGGAATCTTCTAGAAGGATGAGATGGCATTCGAATGGTTATCCTAGTATTGGATTCCATGATATTTTGGGATCATTCTTATCAATGTAACCAATTCATTCTCTCCTATATATTGAGGGAATTCTCTTGGAAAAGGTTAAGCAAGATTCATTGGAGAATTGGTGAAAGAATTGTGTGAAGGACTGAAGCTACAACAGCTTGGAAACTCCAGCAATTTTATTCAAAGGAGTTGATCTTCTTCATGCAAGTGAGCAAGTGTGTGTGTYAGAGCCAAGGGCCATYGAAAGGAAGTTTGCAACATCAAGGMTCARGTTGTAATYTTTAMTTTCCATTAATATGATACAGTAGCATGTCCCTTTCCCATAAAGCTATTTCCACTTTATTGTATAACTCCTTGATCRTATACATAGATTGAMTGTTGAATAGATTGTKCTTTCTTCACTTTRGTTGGTTTGTGTTGTCTTGGTCTTGAMTGCAYGAGAGMACTAGAGWGAAACGGGAGMAAAAAAGACCATAGGAAGYGATAATAAGGTATGTTCTTTATTCTTGCCTCCTATTTAATTCAATGGTTARAATCTAGGGAAAGAGTCATGTTCTGTCTTGCTTTGTTCTAGATCYARGTGGATCTAGGGAGATCRGTTTGTGTCCRCACTTACRGATTTATCCAATAACATCAGGGCACCAACTAARGAGGCTAGAATGTKCCCTTATCCGTACTACCAGACTACCTAGGTACRAGAGAGTATCTTCTCGAGTGTTTTTCTCRGTGGCACTATAGAAATCAAGCAGTCGWTTTTTTTATCGACGAAGGGATTCAAGATATCTARGTCGATMTGTATACAAGTGTTCTGTGATGTGCTACCACTTKAAGGGGTACCAACARGGGTTACAAGGGTGGCYAAAAATGTGTGCTTARATASGAMTTGCATTTCCTGCATGTTTKCTTCCYTGACCTTGGATTTATGTGTTGAATGACATATCTTTGTAGATTTAAGACACCATAATACATCTCTACCTTGAAAAAAATAACCCACAATTTTCTTCCAAGGAAAGTGCTTTGATACCACTTGTAAGATACTGGATCTATTATAATAGCCAAAAAAAAATATTGTAGAGAATAACAACGAAACAACACAATAGATGAAACCACATTACCAAAATAATACCTTCTTGATAGGAAACAATGTTCACTTGTCTTTTCGAGGGTGAAACCTCTAGCAGAGTAGTTCTCTATTAAAATAATTCTCAAGACAAGTTATACAATACCTCCTACTCTTATTTATACTAATTATATCTTATAAGAAAACTTCTAGAGGAAGATATTTCTAGAGCTGGAAGATTCTATTAGGTCTTCTTACATTGACTTATTATCCTTTACTTAATAGGATTTATTAAATAATGTCAACCTTTATTATGTTAGGGACCTAACCTCCTAACCCCTCACATAGGTAGAATAATTTAATTCCATGTAATAAAGGCCAATATTAATAAGGCCTAGCAATAAGGAAGAATAAGTCAAATGTAAGAAGACCTGATAGAAGCTTCTACTTCTAGAAGGATCTTCCTCTAGATTGTTATTTTGTATAGATAGATTTAGTATAAATAGGAGTAGAGGGTATGAGAAATATTGTCTTGGGTATTATTGTAATAGAGACTTTATTTGTTGGAGGTTTCCCCCTTGAAGAGGCAAGTGAACATTTCTATCAGTAATCAAAGTTCTCTTTTTGGTGTTATTCTAGTATTATTTGATATTTTTTTGGCTATATCATTGTTTCTCTACCGTTTATAGCTAAAATATTTTTGTTTTGCATACTATTTTATATGCAGAATACTACAAGTGGTATAAGAGAACCTTCCTCAACAAAAAATTGTGGGTTAAATTTTTTCAAGGTAGAGATGTATTATGGCGTCTTAAAGCTATAGAGATTTGTGGTTACATGCATAAACCCTCGGTTGGGGAGTCATAGACTCATCAAATACAAATGGTACTTAAGTGGACATCTATTGGTTACCCTTGTAACCCAAGTCGGTACCCCTTTGAGTGGTAGCGCATCATATAACACTTGTATACGGATCGAACTAGATATCCTGAAGCCCTCCATAGATAAATTGATCGGTCACCTGATTGTTATAGTGCCACCAATAACAACACTTAGTAAGATACTCTCTAGTACCTTTGTAGTCGAGTATTATGGCTAAGGTCACGGTCTATCCTCCTTAGTTGGTTCCTTGAGATATTGGGATGAGTACTAATGTTGGACCCCACACGTATATCAGAGATCTATAACACAGGGAAAACCCTTGTCTGTAGAAACCATGAATATCCTACCCATAGGGATGGAAAAAAATAAAATAGAGAAGATATATTTATGCGCAACTTTATAGTGGTCCCGTCAACACACTTATTTGGGACCT
Source organism: Picea glauca (assembly GCA_000966675.3). Lineage (NCBI taxonomy): Eukaryota > Viridiplantae > Streptophyta > Pinopsida > Pinales > Pinaceae > Picea > Picea glauca. The sequence goes on from JZKD02S2399934.1 coordinate 381,934, forward strand.
ATTCCACTGGGTTCCTTTCTTCACCCCGATTCCAATGACACCTATCATTTTTAACACAATTTTGTTTTTGTGGATCCAACCCTTCTCAGAAACCCTTATTTGGATCTTATCCCTTTGGATCCCCCTTTTCTCCGTGATCACAATGGTACCTATCATTTGATGCCCTTCTTCCACGTGGTGCCACCCACCCCTCTAGACCCCTTTTGTTTCTCCTATACCAATTTCCTTCTCATTTGTCCAAATGACTACCACACAAGCCCATGAACTGAATTCCTTGATTGTTGAAACCCACCAGAATGAGGAATACATCAAGACTATTAGTGCCAACCTTATCTCAATCAATTCGACTATTGATATCCTAGAATAGCAATGTCCCCACATCAAAGACCTCAAAGATATCAAAGAACACTTCCCGGGCCATTCCCAGAACCCTTCCTCTTCTAAACAACCATCTTATTAGGATGATCATGACTCTTCCCATTACCAAGGTCCTCATACTACCCACTTTTCTCGATACCTCTCCGCCCTCCCAGAATTGAGGTAAACAAATTTTATGGATCAGATGCTACAGACTAGGTCATTCAAATGGAACATTATTTCTCTTTTCATGGAATTATTGATGATTTATCCAAGATTTGTTATGGTTTCCTACATATGGATATGGAATGTGGAAATGATGGAAATGGATAAAAAAGGTACGCCAAGGGTATGTTGCTTGGACATAGTTTGTGGCTGAACTTTATGACTACTTTGACTCTAACACCCACCATTTAGGTCGTTTGACCAAGTTAAAGTAGTCTGGGACCATGGAAGACTTTATTGTCGCATTTGAGCACTTGGATTTTAGAATGGAGGGCATGTCAAATGCCTTCTTTAGGAAATCCTTTATCAATGGCCTCAAAAATGAAATTCATGCCCAAGTTCTTATGGCATGCCCCCAGACTTGGTTGGAAGCTACTCAAGGATCCAAGGAAGTCAAACATATTGTATCCTCCTAGACCCGCAAACCCTCCTTTCCTCCTCATCCTAAACCCACCAATTTTTACCCTCCTGCAACTACCCTCAAGATCAATAAATTAATCAGGGATGAAATGGATGAATGCCAACTCAAGGGTATTTTTTATAATAGTGATGACAAATAATTTACCAAGCACAAGTGTGAGGAACAAAATATTTTTATGGGTGTGGCTGAGGATATTTATGAAGAAGAAGTTGTTGATCCACCTGTGGAGGAACTACCACCTCCATCTAACCTCACCCAAACCTCTGATCCACTAGATGTTCACCCGGTGATTTCACTTAATTCCCTCACCGGCTTCTCTACTCCCCAGACTCTAAAATTAATTGGTTGAATCAAAAATAGGAAGGTCATCATCCTTTTCGATAGTGGTAGCACCCATAACTTTATTCATCTCCACATTTCCCAAGAAGTCAATTGTTACATCTGTGTTGTCAGTAATTTTCAAATCATTATTGCCAATGGTGATTCCATGAAATGTGGGGAAATATGTGAAAATGTGTGACTCCAAATTGTTCAGTATCACTTGCAATCCCATATGTTTTCTATATACATGGTTGGTTGTGACATTGTTCTTGGTGTCGAATGGTTATGCACTCTAGGCCCCATTCTCATGGATTTTAAGGAATTAACCATGCAATTTCAATAGGAGGGACACCAATATAAGTTCCAAGGCATCACATCAGGATCCCCTAAGATCGTTAGTTCCCATTGCATGGAAAAGCTACTCAAAAAAGGTCATTTCGGAATTATAGCCCAACTCCACTCCATTCATGCTATTGAGACACCTTTTGTGCATCCCAAACTCCAATATATTCTCTCTCACCACCAAGTTGTTTTTACCAACCCCAAAGAACTTCTCCCTTCCTGTGGAGTCCATGATAATTCCATCCCTCTCATCCTGGGTAGTCTTCCTCCCAATGTTCGCCCTTATCGTCATCCCTTTTCCCAGAAGAATAAAATCGATAAAATTGTTCATGAATTACAGAATTCGGTGTTATTCACACCAATACTAGCCCCTATTCTTTCCCTGTGGTCATGGTACTCAAGAAAAAAGGTACTTGGCACATGTGTCATGTTTTTTGCACCCTCAATAAACTCACAATCAAAGACAAATTCCCCATTATTCTCATTGATGACCTCTTGCATGAATTGAGTGGTGCTCAGTACTTCACAAAATTGGATCTATGTTTTGGCTACCACCATATCTATATGAAATAAGAAGACATTCCCAAGAGTGCATTTCACACTCATGAGGGTCATTATGAATACTTGGTAATTCCCTTCGGATTGTGTAATGCTCCTTCCACTTTCCAAAGTCTTATGAATCATATCTTCCATCCTTTTCTCCATCATTTTGTCTTAGTTTTATTTGATGATATTCTCATCTATGGTAAAACTTGGCCATCCCATCTCTCCCATGTGAATCAAGTTCTCCATCTACTCTCTAAGAACCAACTTTTCCTCAAACAATATAAATGTGCCTTTGGTGCCTCAAAAATGGAATACCTAGGTGATATTGTCGGCAAGGATGGTGTCTGAGTGGATCCGAATAAAACTGAATCTATGAAATATTGACCTCACCCTAAAAATCTTAAGAGCTTGTGTGGTTTTCTGGGTTTAACATGCTATTATATGAATTTTATTTAGAATTATGGAAAGATTGTAGCTCCTCTCACTTCTCTCCTTAAAAATAATGCTTTCAGTTGGAATTCAGATGTGGATCATGCCTTCCAAGCCTTAAAATATGTTTTGTGCTCAACCTCTATCCTTTCCCTCCCAGAATTCACAAAGGCATGCATATTGGAATGTGATGCTTCCAGGAAAGGAATTGGAGTTGTCCTCATGCAAGATGGCAGGCCTTTGACCTTCACTAGCAAACAAATTTCAGAGAGACATTTGGACCAATCCATTTATGAAAAGGAAATGTTAGCTATTTTGCATGTCGTGGATATCTAGTGTCCCTATTTATTGGGTCAATGATTCCAAATAAAAATTTATCATCAAAGTCTCAAGTATTTTCTAGAACAACGAATTTCATCCCCGACGTAGAAAAAATGGGTGACCAAGCTATTTGGATATGATTATGAGATCATTTACAATAAGGGATAGGAAAATGTATTGTTCGATCCTCATTCCTGGGAACATGAAGAATACGGGTCCCTTTTATCCCTCTCCTTCATTCTACCATATTGTCTCCAAGATGTTCATCGGGAATGGCTGCAAGACCCCAAACTTTCTAGTCTTCTCAACCAATTGCAACAAAATTCATCAGTTTTTCCAGGGTACTCTTGGCACAATGAAGAGCTTCACTACAAAGGCCATTTTTATTTATGCAATAAATCCCAAATTAAATCCACATTTCTTTCTAAACTTCATGCCTCATCCACAATGATCAGGGGATCAAATTTTGCTCAAAAATTCAAAGTGCTCGGAATCACTTCAAACTAGACGAGAGCGTAGGCCTCGTCGTTGCGAACCCAACACAACTCATTTCGTCTCAAATGGACGTCAGGAGCGAGAGATATAGCGATCTGTTCATTAAGTCAAACAGGAAAAAAAAAATTGATGCTGACTGTATAGTCCGTACAGGCTGACATGGCAGATCCGTACGACCGTACATGTGGTGATGTGGCAGTTTATTATTGGATGACAGGTGGTCGAATGGGAATTCGACACGTGGCACTATTCGAGCGAGTGATTGGGTGCCACGTGGCCCAATCATGGGCTGCCACGTGGCACCCCGGTGGTGGTTGTCATTGTTGTTTGTTAAAATATATGGAGTCCGTGGGGTTCAACCCCCGGACCTACCCACCGCATAACACTTCCAAAAACTCCAATAACCAATGGGCTATCGCTTATGCCTTGACATATATGTGTTTCGGATTTAATATAAAGTCAATTGATTGTATGGTTTTGGGCCGCGACCCGGCCGAGGCCTAGCCCAGCCCTTGGTCGCGCGCTTTCATATATGTGACTGCGGTTATGTATTATGGTTTGGCGTGCACGTTTTGTATATATGGTTCCAACGGTTATAAATCCCGCCAAGTGTTATGTTATCATTTGATATGGGATGAAGCCCCATTTGTTTAAGTGTGCGGTCCTATGACCCATACGCCCAGGTGCTAGGCGGTTAGGGGCTGGCGCACCCTTAACCATCCTATGGTTTGCACCGTTGGCGTGGTTGCACCCGGTGCTGGGTTTTCACGCTTTATATTGTGTGTGTGCCAGGAACATTGGAAAAGGGTACAATTTGTAGATGTAGAGACAGCAAGCTTGAAGGGGGAGACTTCCAGGAGGCCTAACTTCTTCATTTTTCGACCGATTGAGGTGC